>JAHIAM010007052.1:0-88365 GCA_021605205.1 Aegilops longissima
TATATGAAAGTGAAAGCATATGATACTCTCTCTATGAAGAACATGGTGCTATTACGAAGCACAAGTGTGGTAAAGGATAGTAACATTGCCCCTTCTCTCTTTTTCTCTCATTTTTTTGGTGGGCTTCTTTGGCCTCTTTTTTTTGTAAAGTCCGGAGTCTCATCCCGACTTGTGGGGGAATCATAGTCTCCATCATCCTTTCCTCACTGGGGCAATGCTCTAATAATGATGATCATCACACTTTTATTTACTTACAACTCAATATTACAACTCGATATCTAGAACAAAGATATGACTCTATATGAATGCCTCCGGTGATGTGCAGGATGTGCAATGATCTAGCGTAGCAATGACATCAAAAAACGGACAAGCCATGAAAACATCATGCTAGCTATCTTACGATCATGCAAAGCAATATGACTATGAATGCTCAAGTCATGTATATGATGATGATGGAAGTTGCATGGCAATATATCTCGGAATGGCTATGGAAATGCCATGATAGGTAGGTATGGTGGCTGTTTTGAGGAAGATATAATGAGGCTTATGTGTGACAGAGCGTATCGTATCACGGGGTTTGGATGCACCAGTGAAGTTTGCACCAATTCTCGAGGTGAGAAAGGGCAATGCACGGTACCAAAGAGGCTAGCAATGATGGAAGGGTGAGAGTGCGTATATTCCATGGAATCAACATTAGTCATAAAGAACTCACATACTTATTGCAAAAATCTATTACTCATCGAAACAAAGTACTACACGCATGCTCCTAGGGGGATAGATTGGTAGGAAAAGACCATCGCTCGTCCCCGACCGCCACCCATAAGGAAGGCAATCAATAAACACCTCATGCTCCGACTTCGTTACATAACGGTTCACCATACGTGCATGCTACGGGACTTGCAAACCTCAACACAAGTATTTCTCAATTTCACAATTACTCAACTAGCACGACTCTAATATCACCACCTTTATATCGCAAAACTATTGCAAGGAATCAAACATATCATATTCAGTGATCTACAAGTTTTATGTAGGATTTTATGACTAACCATGTGAATGACCAGTTCCTGTCATCTCTCTAAATAGATATAAGTGAAGCAAGAGAGTTTAATTCTTTCTACAAAAGATATGCCCACGCTCTAACAAATATAAGTGTGTCAAAAGAGCATTCTACAAATGGCGGTTGTTTATGTAAAGAGAAACAGGCATTCCAAACTTCAATTGATATAAGTGAAGCACATGAAGCATTCTATAAAGCCATACTCAAAAGATATAAGTGAAGTGCAAAGTTCTTATAAATCAACCAAGTACCATCTCATACCAGCATGGTGCATAAAATAAAAGTGAAAACTAAATGCAAAAGACGCTCCAAGATTTGCACATATCACATGAATGAAACGAATCCGAAAACATACCGATACTTGTTGAAGAAAAAGGGGATGCCTTCCCAGCATCCCCAAGCTTAGACGCTAGAGTCTCCTTGAATATTTACTTGGGGTGCCTCGGGCATCCCCAAGCAAACCCTTTCTCTCTTCCTTCTTCTCACATGAAACCTTCTTGATCATGAACACTTCATCCACACAAAACTTCAACGAGAAAACTCGATAAGATCCGTTAGTATAATAAAGCAAATCACTACTCTAAGTACTGTTGCAAACCAATTCATATTTTGTTTTGCATTTTTCTACTATAATATAACTTTTCATGGCTTAATCCACTGATATAAATTGATTGTTTCATCAAAACAAGCAAACTATGCATCAAAAACAGAATCTGTCTAAAACAGAACAGTATGTAGAAATCTGAACATTCACCATACTTCTTATACTTTAAAAATTATGCCAAAATTAGGAAAAATAAAAAATTTGTATATAAATACGTTGCAAAAGAATCAGAAACATTTGACGTTCAGTAAAAACTAAAATTCGCTTTTCAGCCAAAGTTTCTGTCCTGCACCGCACAAACCAACAAGCATTGTAAACATCCTAAAGGCAAACCTTGGCACATTATTTTTATAATACAATGGAATTGTACAAGGGGATAATTATTTTTGTTGAAAAGTTTCTGTAATTAAGATTCACAAAGTTGCCGTGAGCATGAACAAAGTTCAAGGAGCTCTCTCACTTCAAAATGCTTGTCTTTCTCACTTTCGCTTTTCTTTTTGAAAAGTTTTGGGTTCCCCTCTTTATTTTGTTGTTTTTAAACTATGAAAGCACTCAACAGAAATAAATGACTCTCTAAAATTCCTGGTTGTCTTCCTGGCAGCACTTTCTTTAAAGCCATTAAGCTAGGCATATAGTGCTCAAGTAATGAATCCACCGGATCCCAAGGTATATCAAAGCCGATTTTAATTAGCAATGATTTGTAATTTAGTAGTGAGCACAAAGCAACATATATCATGTAATGTGAAGTCTAACTCTCTTCCTATGCATCGGCATGTCATAAAAGAACAATTCATGCACATATAGTAAAGGCCAATGCATAGTATAAACAGTTTCTTGCAATTTTATCGTGTTGGAAACATAGAGAGGTGGAGATATAGTTCCTCTCTCATAATAATTGCAAGTAGGATCAACAAACACATGCATATTACATTCATCAAAATCATCATGTGCAATGGTAAAGGCAACCCATCAATATAATCCTTAATAAGCTCAAACTTCTCCGATATAGTGTAGTCGGAGAATTCAAAAGATAATAGGACTATCATGCGTGGGTGCAATAGCAACAATTTCATTCATAACATAAGGAACTATAGCAAGTTCATCTCCATAAGCATAATTCATATTGGCATCTTGGCCATAAGCATAGCAAGCATCATCAAAGATGGATATTTCAAGAGAATTAATGGGATCATAATAGTCATCATAGCAATCATCCTTCGGTAAGCACGAAGGGGAATTAAACAATGTATGAGTTGAAGAGTTACTCTCATTAGAAGGTGGGCACGGGTGATCAATCCGCTCTTCCTCCTTTTGTTCTTCGCTCTTCTCATCATCTTTTTCATCCAATGAGCTCACAGTTTCATCAATTTCTTCTTCCATAGCTTCCTGCAAAATATTAGTCTCTTCTTGGACAGCGTTAACTTCCTCAATAAATGTATCAATATTGGCATGGAATTTATAATTTTCATAGCAATATCTAAGTATAGCAAAATTTTCAGGTCTGTAAATAGCATCATCAAAATGTTCACATGTTTTAAACAAAGATTCTATTTCATAAGCACCCATAAAAGCAACAAATTCTTCTATTTATTCCACATCATAGTAATCATATATACCTTTAGCGTAAGAAGCTAAGGTTTTATTATCATTAAATTCGCATGAAAAGTCAAGGTGTGGAGACTTCATCCTAGAGCAACAAGTATAATCATATCTCAAGCATATTTCCGAGCATACCAATGCAACATATTAATTTGATCCATAATAGTTTCCCTTTTTGTGTGGCGATAATCCTAAAGTATTCACGTTGATCCAGCGTTACTCCCATTATAAAGTTGAATGGGGTTTCTCGGGATTATCAAAGTAGTACAAAATATTTTCTCATGATGAAAATCGAGGGTTTTAGGAGTTACCCCATCCTCATGAGTAGCAAGTACACCTAATTTTTTGGTATTTTTTGTTCCATATCCATAACTAAAGATAGATAACAACTAATAACAGCAAATAAAAATTACTTAGTGATAAAGCAAACAAGCACACGAGAATATTCACCCCACGCTATGACTCCCGACAGCGGCGCCGAGGAAAAGGTCTTGATAACCCACAAGTATAGGGGATCAATTGTAGCCTCTTTCAATAAGTAAGAGTGTAAAGACAACGAGGAGCTAAAGGTAGAACAAATATTCCCTCAAGTTCTATCGACCACCGATACAACTCTCATTACACTTGGCGTTAAACTTAGGAAACAAGTAGGAAACTAGAAGTACTTTGTAGGTGTTTTGGATAGGCTTGCAAGAAAGTAAAAGCGAGTAAATAAAGACTAGGGGCTGTAGATAAAAACACAACTAAAGTAAATATGGCGAGTGTGGAAAAGTGGTGGTAGGAGTTGTGGAATTGTCCCTAGGCAATTGACTATGTTACTAAACCGGTAATCACTATTGCAATTCTATTTGAGGGAGAGGCATAAGCTAACATACTTTCTCTACTTGGATCATATGCACTTATGATTGGAACTCTAGCAAGCATCCACAACTACTAAAGATTCATTAAGGTAAAACCCAACCATAGCATTAAAGTATCAAGTCCCCTTTATCCCATACGTAAACAACCTACTTACTCGGGTGTGTGTTTCAGTCACTCACGCAACCCACTATAAGCAAATCATAAACAAACCCTACAACGGGAATCCCTCACGCTTGCGCGACACGGAGGGCACAATAGGACAACACCAATAATAAAATATTCAACTCAAACCAATCATAGCAATTCATCAATCACCGATGGGACAACGAAAATCTACTCAGACATCATAGGATGGCAACACATCATCGGAAAATAATATGAAGCATAAAGCACCATGTTCAAGTAGAGGTACAGCGGGTTGCGGGAGGAGTGGGCAGCTGTAGATAGGGGAAGGTGATGGAGATGTTGGTGAAGATGACAGTGGTGTTGGTGAAGATCGCGGTGATGATGATGGCCCCGTGGCGGCTCGGCTCCACCGGAAGCAAGGGTGAGAGAGGCCCCCTTCTTCTTCTTCTTCTTCCTTGACCTCGTCCCTAGATGGGAGAAGGGTTTCCCCTCTGGTCCTTGGCTCCCGTGGCTTGGGAGGGGCGAGGGCCCCTCCAAGATTGGATCTATCTCTCTGTTTCTGCGTTCTCTTCTGGCTCTGTTTCACCGTTTCGTGTATATATGGAGATCCATAACTCCGATTGGCCTGAAACCTTCGCCGTGAATTTTTTCCGAATATTAGCTTTCTTGCGGCAAAAGAAGGGCATCAACTGCCTTACGGTGGGCTCACGAGGGTGAGGCGCCCCTGCCTCGTGACCACCTCGAGACCCTGGTTAGCGTTGATTTTCCTTCCAAATTTTCCATATTTTCAAAAATAAGCTCCGTCCGTTTTTATCCGTTTGGACTCCGTTTGATATGGATATTGAGAAACCAAAAACATACAGCAGACGAGGGGCGGCTTTGAGCCTTTGGATCAATATGTTAGTCCCAAAATAATATAAAAAGTTGCAAAAGTATATGAAAGTTGAATAATATTGGCATGGAACAATCAAAAATTATAGATACGATGGAGGCGTATCGGCGCGCTGATCGAGCCACTCCTCGTGAACATCGTCGGCCAGAATGATAGCGAGGAGCTCGTTGCGCGATGGCGCGGCTCGAGCCTCCATGGGGCCTTGGTCTTGGCGTGGGGCGAAAAAGAACCAGGGAGGCGAGTGAAGGAGTAGCAGTGCGGCCTTCTCGCCTCACCGATGGATCGAGGGGCGAGGCCTGCTGCTCGTTCCCCGTCGGGCGGTTCTTGCGGCGGCGAGGAACAACGAGGTGTCCGTGGCAGGAGCCGTCTGGCGACTCGGCGGCAGAAGCAGCCCGGCAGCTTCGCGCGAGCTCGGCGGCGTCGACCATGAACCTGACAGGGAGATCCTGCGACCAGCGGAAGAAAATTCAGCGCACCCCTACCTTGCGCCAAATGTCAGTTCGGGTTTGGAGACCCTTGAGTTCGAACAACTGGGGTGCGGCGGAGATCTTTCCCCTACCAGCTCACGCGTGAATGGTTAGCAAGGGATCTAAACTAGAAGCGATGAACAACACAAGAGACACGGGGTTTGTCTTGGTTGGGCCCGATTATGGTGTAATACCCTACTCTAGTGTGTGGTGTGGTGGATTGCCTCGAGGGCTGATGATGAACAGTACAAAGGAGAACAGCCTCGCGAGCTGTTCTTGAGCTAATCTTGATGGACTGCTTAGGTGAGTCGATCGCTTCTCTCCTCTCTCTCTCTCGGCAGGTTCGACTGTCTTGGTCCCTTCTACTTGTCTCAGGTCCGTCCCCTTCTCTCTTTGGTGGCTAGTCCTATTTATAGAGGAGGCCTGGGCCTCTTCCCAAATAGTGAGTGGGAAGGCGCCAACAATTGACCATTTAAAGGGAACATCTAGTACACTTATCTGACTAAAGTTGGTCTTGGCTGCCAAAGGCTCGGCGGTGGCGCCGTCACAGGCTCCACGATGACCTCCTTCCTGCCGCTCTGCTGGTCTTGGTCTTGTTGCACGAGGCGGTAACCTTTGCACGATGCCTAGGCTGTGCTTGCCTCCTTTGCACCAAAGGGAAGCGAGGACATTCTGGCAGGCTGGCGCCCGCCTGGTCTCAATCTCATGGCTTGCGTCACGGGGCACCCTCGTGAGTACCTGCCTTGATCTCTCCGCCTCCTCGTGAGCCTGCTGTGAGGCTACTCTAAGGAAGGTTCTGTCGTCCGCCTTGCAATCAGCCCCTCGCGAGGTCTTGAGCTTGGTGATGAAGGTGGGCCTGGGCCCCACTTGAGCCACGCCGCGGGCCAGAGGCGAGAAAGTCTGGGACCCCGTTCCCGAGCGCCCGGCAGGCGTTCGCGTTCTGCCGGCCGGTCATGAGCGGATGTGTGTCAGTGGGTTTCTCGGCTTCCACAGGCGGGTTTCATGGGCGTTTGAATGCGCGCGGGCGTGTTCAGCGGGCGTGCCACAGTGGCGCCCTCAACTCGACCTAGGACACCACGCCATTCTTCCAGCGGCGTGTGGGCTCTTTGGGTCCATAGCCTGCATGTCGATGACCCAGCGAGCAGCGCAGTGAAGGAACCTTTGGTGGGCCAGGGCGGTCGAGCGGGCATTTCATAAACCGATGATTGTTCATTGAGTGTGGCGTCATCTTTTTCATGTAGATAAGCCTACTATGTTGATAGCCCGTTCGATCGTTGTGATTCATAAAGACCGCTGCAAACATCAATGTCTACTTATCACGAGATAAGATTGATTAGTACCGTAACAATCCATGTCCTTAACAAAGGGTGCATGCGTATAGGTTGGCGTGTGTCTTCGTGCGTGTCTTTGTGTGCATGCGGGCATGCAGTGTTGCGTGCACGCAAAGTGCGATTCAGTGTTGCATGCATGGAGTGCGTCGTGCGTGTGTTCGTGAGTGCATGTATGCGTGTCGATGTTGCGCGCCGGCATGCGTGCGCGTGTGTATGTCGATGTTGCACCTACATGCGTGCGTGTCTTGCGTGTGTGCATGTATGCGTGTGGGGTGAGGCTACGTCGGTCGGTGACTTTTCATCTCTGATCATTAGGTTTTCCAGCCGTTGGATACAAAATCAAGGGCCTCGGTTTATCATCAAACTCCACCCCACAGCCTTGACCACCACCGGCGAACCGCCAGCCCCGCCGCCCCGCGGCTGGCCCCCCTCCCGAAACCCTCCCCACCACCGGTCCGCGCCCGCCGCCATCCCTTTAGCCCCCCCTCGCGCCGAGCTTTTCTCTGGGATCCCCACCCACCGCCCAATAAACGCCCCCAACCGCCGATGGCGCCAACCGGAGGTCTCACGACTTTGAATACCCACCGACCACTAATTTATTACCATTTCATCCTTCATACTCTGTGCTGCGGGTGGGCCCTATGGTAATGTCTTGCTGCTGAATGTGGACCATTTGGTGGTCGATTGATCGTGTTATCAACAAATTACAGGCTGTATGGTGAGCGGTGACCATATGATCACCCTAAAATGTACTCCTATTTTATTAACACGATCTGCAGACTCAAACTACCATTTTTATTTCATATACGGGCTGATAGGTGGGCCCACGATTACAGCGCCCGATGGTGCAACACTAGTTGCGCCGCGTGGAATGTTTGACTGGTCGATTGATTGTGTCATCAACATAATACTGAGTTATGCGGGTGAGCGGTGACCGTATAATCATGACATGTATTTGTTTAACACAGTGCAGAGCGCAAGGGCTCAGATATACCGCAAGCACTCACGCTATATCGCACACGCGAACCCTACCCTATGAGCACCTTGAGAGAGTGGGCCAGCATTTATGATCTTGAGATTTCTGAAGTCACCATAGGTGCCTCGTGGTCAGTGGGCGTCTCCTCCCTTTGAGCATACATCGCGGAAAATATTGAAATTAACACAAGATAAATCGAGCACCGGGACTTTAACCTTGGTGGGCTCGAGAAACCACTGTCCTCTAACCATCCAAGCACATGTTGGTTAGCACGACAAAATGTATGTGGTGACCGTGATGAGCTTATTACGAAGTCCGATGACCATATCGTGCTTTACGCTTCAAATACAATGACCGTAAGTGTAAATCAACAAAATCTGAACACGCATCAAATGCAAAGTCCGTTAGTGTCATCAACAAAATATGGACACATATCGTGAGCTATATACCGTTGTACTATTGTATATGCTTATTTTCTTAGTGGCCCATTGCGTGTGTGGTGTGGTGGGAACATCATTTCTAGTTGTGGTGGGTCAACATCAAGACTCATGGGTCGGTTCCATCCTGCGCCACATATAGGTTGGACCGAGGCGTGTTATCTGAACCCATGTGGAGGACTCGCGTACAACACGAAGCTACAGTCGCGAGAGGACTCTATCCCCCAGTGATAAGCCGACTATATATGATTTGTAACCCTAGGCCCTTAGTATGTTATACAAGCTTGGGGCCTAGTTCATCGATAGTATACATGCACGCACAATGCCTGGTATTCACGTGTACTTTATACACACCCCTATCACTAATATCTGATGCCGAGAGTAGGCTCTTTCTTCAACTTCAAGGGTCCGATCCGAACTAGGGTAAAACTTTGCCTCGTATTACCATCCAGCCTAACAACCAGGGATGCCCTACCGAATGACGATATGATGAAATCATATCTGCCAACTACTAAGAGAGAGGTGTGTCGGGGGGGGGGGGGGGCAATGTGTGCGAAAGAGGCCTAAAGATAATGTGTGTGCGGGAGACATGTAGGCACATATATTTGCGTATAGAGGGCTAGTAGAGACCGTGCATGTGTATATATGCATGTGAGAGAAATAGTGTTTTCCAACTGAGATTAGTGAAAAGAGTGGTACATAGTAGTCGAGAGAGAGAGAGAGAGAGAGAGAGAGAGAGAGCATGTCGTGAGACACCCGACACCACGAGAGAGATTGTGAGCATGTGTGAAGAGAAATGCGATGCATATAAAGTGTGTGCACTTATCGTTAGATAGAGATATATACAGCGTCCAGTGAGAGCAGGCGAGGCATAGTGCATCTACGTGTAAAAGCGGTTCTCGCATTAAATTAAAATATAAATGGCATTATTATTTTTGGATGAGACCATGAATTTTGCAAATTGCGTATGGGCGAAAATCAGTCTATCGAGACACCCATATTCTATTGAATTCTAGCATGTGCATGTGTTTATTTCATATTATCGATCCATAGAGTGAGGCGGTTTGAAATACGAGGCAATGGATGCTTTGCAATTCATATATAAACATTAATTAGTGCACTCCATGTTGTTAGTGTGAAGCACTTTATACATTTTCACTTGCATGGATACATTCAAATTGCTAGCTAGGAAATAGAATACATGTCGAATTCAACATAAAGGGGTTTGAAGATTCAAATTCATAGGAAGTGCATTAATCTATTTGAACCGAGATAATGGCATTTGTAAATCAGATGTAAAGGGGCATCAATCTTTGTTGTGAGTTTGAACATGCTATATATGTATTCATCGCATATCTAACTTTTTTGCAACCAAGGAGATTATATACGGAACCATGCATGAACTGAGGTAAGTTGCATATTTTTAATATATACTACGTGTACAATGTATATTCAAATGTACCCCTCCATTCCAAAATAATCGTAGCTTTAGGATTTTCAAGAGTAAAGATTTGTGAAGTTTGACAAATCCTGAAAGTTCAATTCAAGAGAACCAAAAGCGTTAATGCTTCGCTCCCAAATATTGAGCAAGCGCCAAATAGGCCTCTGGTCACCCGAAACCTGTGAGACTAATGTTTTGGTGGTAGGAAATTACTGTCTGACTCGGCCCATGTAGCCTATCGGCCCGATGTCCAAGGTCTAAACAGGGGTAGGTTTGTAACTTCACCAAGGCGCTTGATCTCAACCGCCTCGAGAAGCATTCATATGCCATGGGCGCCTAAACACCCATGCGCTCGGAAATCTATCCATACATTTGGGACACGACATGTTATCCTACCCCAACCATAATATGTCCAAAGTTTTAGATGGGGGCAAAGTTTGTAACTTTCCCCAAATTTCAAACAAGCGGCGTCTCAAACCGAACATTGTTCCCCCTTAGTTCCCCACCTTCCTCCGTTTCCCCATTCATACTCCGTGGGCACGAAAACTCCCTCTCCACCAGCCGCTCAACCACAGCCTCCTCAGTCGGTCCATCCTCCACCCCATAGCGGCCAATCCACCGCCGCCTCCTCCATCACGCGGGCAGTACCCAGCGTCATCGTCCAGCAGCCCGCAACCCATAGCGCCCTCAAGGACTTAGCAGCTGTAGCGGCGAGCTGCCTCCCACGATCTTGATGCCGACATCGCCGTACCATAACCACTCCGACCACGCCGTCCTGCGCCTCCTTTGCTGCGGCTCCTTTATGCATAACCGTCCACCTGCCGGAGCTGTTCCCTTCGCCGTCGTTCGCCGCCTCGGATCTGCTTCCCGCCTTGTGACAGTGACCACCGCTTTCCACTCAACAACTTGGCCATGGGTTCGTCCAAGGCTGCACCGTCCTCCACAACTTCGGTTTCGGCGAACAACAAGAAGATCGTCGGAAAAAGCGAAGGAGGACACATCCTTTGCCATTGCGAAAGAGGTACTCCTCTTCCCTTATTCGTGCAAATCTTCGTCTCCACTCACCTGTATTCATCCCGAAAGAAACTAGTTGGCGCTTCTTACTGCATCTTCTTCGTGATACTAAATGCACAAGGTTTCCTCCTTTTACTATTTCACCTTTGCTAGAGGTCCGTAGTCCGCTGGATTTCAATTCAGGGTTAGTCGAACCACAATTAAAAGAAGCAGCACCAGCTTGGCAGCGGAGCACCTAGTCCTGTTCCCGAGAAGCGGCGCATCGGTGTCTATCATAGGGGTGTGGGCGCACAGAGCTGCTGCGCCCGATCTGGAGGTCGGCGGGGCTTGAATGGATGCACAGGGGAGGCGGTGCCAAGCATGTGGTGCGGTGAGATCGAGGGAGGCGCAGGCAGGGGAGAATCTTGGGCGGTGGTCATTGGCGTTCGAGGAAGATCGTCAAACTTGTTGGCTGGAGGTAGATGAAGGAGATCTGCCTGTTCTTTGTACATCGGACGGTGCAGAAAAAATGGGTGACCTATTTGCTTTCGATCATTGTTATTTTCATAGAATCCTGTAGTAATGTTGTAGAGCTATCATATGTCTCCTGTCATTTATTTCTCCTTTGAGCGCTCTCTGCTACCTTTACTTTGTACTAATTGTGCACACTTCACCCATACTTACACTATTGTTTTTTATGCATGGGTATTTAGGACTACGGCGGTGTTGATGAATCTGAAAAGAAAAGACGAAATCGCTCGGTGTAATTTGAAGACAAGCACTAAGCGTTTCAGCGCTCTAATGGAGTGCGATGTCGGCAGATTGGAGCGATGGCGTAGCTCTGCAGTTGATGATCTCAATTGCCACACAACCATCCAGGTTCTTGCTTTAACCCAGCGTTGTCAAATGTGGTTGCATGTTGCATATGGTGTCTAGCTTGTATTGCTTCAATTTGGTTAAATTGCATCCTTACTTTACACATTATACCTTTGATAATGACATGCCTTCCTGTTTTGATACATACTACATATGTCTATTAACCATGTTAGTACATCAATCTAATGCTCTTTTGTATCCCTCGTCAATCACTTATGATGAGGCAGTCACCGGGTGGAGTTCTTGTGAGGCGCCCTACTCGTTTAAAGAGTGCGGTGTCATCCTCCCACATGATTCTCAAGAAACAGCAAGGCTAAATGAAGATAGTCAATGTAGCTCTCTAGTTGATCATCCCAATTCCCCCACACCACCATCGCAGGTGCTTGCTCTTACTTGGCAGTGTGATATATGGTTGCATGTTGCCTATGGTGTCTAGCGTCAGTCACTTATGATAAGGCACCTTTAAGTCGCCACTATGATATTGGTTGTGTCTTGCATATGATTTCTAGCATGTCTTGCTTCTAATTTGTTGAAGCATGCTACAGTTTGAACTTGGCGAGTGATATTGGTTGCATCTTTCATATGGTGTCTAGCTTGCGATTGCTTCTAATTTGTTGAAATGCCTTACCTTAGTTGCCACATCATAGGTGTGAATATGTCACACCATCCTGTTTTCATACATATTCCATCCTCGCATCATGTGTTTGCCTTTCATCCGAGTAGTGTTAAATCGGTATCATGAATGAATGAGTTACGAAGGCGAATTTTATTCCTTTTTCTTATCGGTTTGACTTCACAATGCAAAATCATTACAGCTGAAGGAAATTAGTCCGGGATGGATGATGGTGGTCCTTGATTGCAACTCAAGCAGGGGTCTCTCTGATTCTACTCCGCCATCCTCCCAACAAGATTAGCAAGACAACACAAGGCTGGACAGATCAGCGTAGCTGTGTAGATGATGAGCACATCTCCCTACTCCACCATCACGGTGCTTGCTCGACTTGACACTATTATATGTGGTTGCATGTTGCGTATGATGTCTAGCTTGTGTGCTTCTAGCTTGAATTGCATCTACTTACTTTACACATAATGCTGTGAATATGACCGTGTTCTGTTTCTAGAACATCGTGTACATGATGAGCACATCTCCCCCTCCACCATCACAGGTGCTTGCTCTTACTTGGAACTGTTATCGTGGTTGCGTTTTCCGTATGATGTCTAGTTTGTATTGCTTGATTATGTTGAATTGTATCTGCGTAGCTTACAACTTATACATAGCGATCACTTACCCATAAGACACATTTAACTTGGGATTTGTGATGTAGGTTGCATCTTGCATTGTCTTCTAGCTTGTCTGCTTCTAATTTCTTGAAATGGCACTTACGACAAGACACTTTTTACGATAGAGTGATATTGGTTGCATGTTCATATGGTGCCTAGCTTTCATTTCTTCTAATTTCGTTGAAATGCCTTCCGCTTCTTGTTTTTGCATACATATTCCATCCTCCTATAAATGCGTGTGAATATGAAACAATGTCTTTTTGTATATATTCCATCCTCCTATCCTGCGCTTGCCTTACATCAAAGTAGTGTTAAATGCATATCATGCATCAACCAGTTCTGAGAGCTAATTTTATTCATCTTGTGGTTTTGACTTCATAAGGCAATATCAGAAAATAGGAAGGAAAAGAGTAAGTTAGGGGATGTTGGCGGTCCTCCTTGCCAGCATAACAGAGACTCTCTAGATTTGCCCACCTACTGCTAATGAAGTTGAAGTCCCAAGTCTACATGATGAGTTCATCTCCGTACTTCACCATCGCGGTGCTTGCTCTAAGTTGATGATGTGATAATTGGCTTCATGTTGCATATGTTGTCTAGCTTGTATTTCTTCTATTTTGATTAAATTGCACTGCTGACTTTATCGTTATACATGTGCATATGACATGGCTTTTACGTGTCTAGAATATAATGCATCTATCTATCATACCATGTTCTTACATCAAAATCTTGCTGTTGTGTATCCGCATCGAGTCACTCATGATTGGATGCTTTTAACATGGCAGTTTAATAGTGGTTGCATCTTGCATTGATTTCTCGTTGTCTTGCTTCTAATTTTTGAATTGCCACTTATGACAAGACACTTTTAACTTGGCGAGTAATATTGGTTGCATCTTTCATATGGTGTCTAGCTTGCATTACTTCTATTTTCTTGAAAATCATACCTTAGTTTACACATCGTGGCTGTGAATATGTCATGCCGTCTGTTTTTCTTACATATTCCATCCTCATACGGTTGTCTTACATCAAAGTATAGCTTATGCATATCATGCATCAATGAGTTACGAAGAGTGATTTTATTCTTTTGTGTTGTGGGTACAA
This sequence comes from Aegilops longissima, assembly GCA_021605205.1. Classification (NCBI taxonomy): domain Eukaryota; kingdom Viridiplantae; phylum Streptophyta; class Magnoliopsida; order Poales; family Poaceae; genus Aegilops; species Aegilops longissima. The sequence goes on from JAHIAM010007052.1 coordinate 14,043, forward strand.
CTTGACATGGCAAAGTCAAAAAAGCAAGGAAAATAATATAGTAAGAGTCTTTGTTACTCGTCGGGTGAAATGGAAAAGGTTACGCCCGAGATTCTGCTTGGTACTTATAGTGCGATAGAAGGTCCAAGTCTACCGGCTAAATCTACCAACACAATATCACCTGCTCCACCAGCTGCGACATCCGCTTCAACTATACCGACATGTCAACCAGTTACTCGTTCGTTTGCTCGGGCGGCGGTTCCCAAGCTGCCTTCACACTAACACTACTTCGAAGCACTCTTGACACAACAGGACTTGGCAAGATCAGATGAACCTCATGAGCATCAACACCAAGGCGGTACTGACCGAGTCAAGTTGCGATTGCATGCTCCTTTATATGTACTCTCACGGTTTGATGTACACTAACACTTTCCATATTCGTTGTTGAACTAGCACCACGGCATAGCGAAAGCAGACATCAGGGATAATGCTTGACAGATTAACGAAATCTAAAGGAGGAAGAATGGAGATCCATTTTGAGGCTGGTTTAAAAAGGCCACATGATGCTACAGAGTCAGCCAAGTTAGTATCAGAGGCAGCATTGCCGTTAGGTGTCATGCGTATCCTCCCAGCGTGGATCGATGCAGGAATAGAAAGACAATACCAGTTTAACACCATCCTTGACCCTTTATCCATAAGTAATGTTATTCATCGCAATTAGTAATATTGTCTTGCTCTCATCCCGTACTTTCTAGCTTCCTCTAATAAGACTCACATTCTTTTTCAGCAGATGAGGTTCAAGTTGGATCCGAAGATGATGCAACTAAACAAGCATGCACTCATGTTTTCGATGCGCTTTCTGCGGCGATGTCGGTACCACCTTAGAAAATCTCACTTAGAAGGCAAGGCTAACAATGAAATAGCCCAAACATCTCGGTGGAATATATTACAGAGATGAAGGCTGGACAACCCTCGTTAAACACTGGTGCGATCCAAAGTATCGGTAGGCTATATGTATTTGATCAGACCACATATTGAACTTGTATTTATGTACATGCCTTACAAGTGTATCTTCTTCTAGGCTAACTGTTTGAAGAACAAAACCAACCGTTCTAAAGTGAAATTCCAACAGACAACAAGGATCTCGTAGCTATATTGCACTCTTGAGGCTTTTGTAAATAGCTGCTACTTCCTTCTTTTTTGGTGCCATATTATCGTATCTATATTGACTTGTTCCAAATCGAGAGGAATGCCGTGCGGACCAAAAGAACACGAGCGGAATCGGTGCAAATCTTCAAGGATTGCCACACCAGCAACATGAAGGGCATGAGCACACAGTTCAAGCCGCTGTTGTAAGTCCTTACTCCTCCTGCCTTGAACTAATTGATGCTTGTGATGTGTTCATTTAACTACTTGGTTTGCAGCCAATGCGATTACTCTGTTCACTTTTATACAGTTGTCTTAACGTATCATTTCACCTTACATGGTTTGAAAGAGATGAAGGATATTATTTTGGTCTTGATCGTAATCTAGTTGTTATGTTCACGTGCGCACAATGATAAAATAGGCTATTTATTTTATATTTGTTTGCCCATGATATGAATGATGTCATACTATGTTCATCCTACTTTAAACCATATCTCTTTATCCTTAGATGTCACCGAATGTGAGGACATAGACAATACAATAGGCATGCTACATGGACATATGTTACGAAAGTGATTTTATTATGTAGTTGGCACTACAATACATGCTAATGTATTACGTGTAGTTCACCAAAATAAGTTATGTATAAGCGTTTAACCTACTTTGTTTGTTTTGTCTCATTAGTAACTTATCCGGTACACTAATCTACAAGTTCAAACTTTAGGAAGCTATGGAACAAATGATTGAACAGCCACAACCACACGAAGGTGGCGAGGCTACTACGGGCACAATGTCACCTCTTGCTGCGGTCGTCGGTATCTCTCCAGCAGCGATTGCAAAAGCACCTTCTGCGTAATTCAGGTTGGTTTTCAAGGTAACCTCGTCCAAATCGCCTACTAAACAAAATCTTCCTGCTATCTGAGTGATATATCGTGCTCGGACACAAGTCCAATCCCTAATGGGCGTTGTTTGGAAACAAGAATAGTGGTTGAGAAATGTCGTCAAGATATGAATGGTTTTGAAGCGGACTATCGGACATTCGTTTCGTTGTTCAAGAGCAATGGTGGAAAAAGGTGGAGATCGTGCTGCTCCATCAGATTCTGACTGAAACATTAGCTTTTCAGTCAAATGATCTGTGCTTTTATACATCGATGGTGCTTTTATCTGGAAGATTTGTAAACTTTATGCCAACAGGCCTTTTTGTTGTATGGTTTGAATTTATTTTGTTGTGATACAACATTTATGATCTTGCCTGCTGCGATAATTCTGACGCTATTTTTGTATAGTGTAGGTTTATCTTAGTAATGTATTGGCGAAAGCTTCGTAGGAGCCCAACATGCCAACATTAAATGGGCCCATTCCTATTGGGCTAAAAGCGATTCTGACCGAAATTGACATGTAGCCCACTAAAATATACGGGCCTAAATCAGCATAAGCTTTCATATTTTTACGGTAGGCCCGTGCCCATATTGGGCCTTTTTGAGCCTAAACATAATTTGGGCCCTCGGTAAAAATAGGCCGTTCTGGTGTAAATATCTAGAGCCCATAAAAACATGGGCCTTTAATAGACCAAAAGTGAGATTGGGCCCTGATTGTGCCAAATAACCCTTTGGACTTAGCGAGGCGAAATGGTGGCCCATTACGACACGGATCTTTGGTGAGCGAAATTGAACGGGCGTAAATCGCCGACCTAATACATGGGCCTTTAACAGGCGGAACTTGATCGGGCTAGATTATCGTCATTTTATATGGGCGTTAATGGGCCGATATGACGTTGGGCAAAATATGGCCCATGGTTTCGTCCGGCGTTAACGGGCCAAAAATGACAAAGGAAGAAAGTGGCCCAAATCTATAGTGGGCCTCTAACGGGTGAAAGTTTTGATGGCACGTAAATGGGCCCAAATGAAGCGGACCTTTAACAGCCCGAAATACCGGCTGTGATTATTAATTATAGCGGACTGTTAACGGGCGAAGTGACCATGGGCGCGTTGATGGTAAGTTTAGGACAGGCCGTTGGCGGGCGATTTGTGAAGAATGTTGGGCCTTTAGCGGGCGGCCCATTATGGTGCGAGAATCTTGTGGTCCTTTAGCTGGGCGGCCCATTGTGGTGCAAAATCTTGTGGGCCTTTAGTGGGCGGCCCATTATGGTCTGCAAAATCTTGTGGGCCTTTAGCTGGGCGGCCCATTATATTACGCTAAATTTTGTGGGCCTTTAGCTGAAATTTGGCGCATTATGGTCCGCTAAATCTTATGGGCCTTGGTTGGGCGGCCCATTTCAACTTTGTGGGCCTTTGTTGGGCGGTCCGTGTCAACATATCATAGGCCCATCTCGACCGTTGGATGAGTGACACTGTGCCAGCGAAGGCGTAGCGTGGATCCGTCGACCAATGAGAATTTTACGTGGAAAATCGGCATTGGTCGTGGTGTTAACGGGTTATCGGATCCAAAATCCGACACGATAGCTTAGCGGCGTTTACGTTACGATGGATGCCGTGTCGGTCACCCTTGGCGAAAGCATACGTGACTCGGGACTTATCGTCATGGAAGTGGACACTTCGTGATGATAATTTTGGAAATGTCATGGAACACTTCTCACGACATCACATGTATGACTATCTTGATTCTATCATAAATTTGTCATGGATGTACATTCATGACAAAAAGCGACCTAGTGTGACAAACCGTATCATCATGGAAGTGTATTTTTTTGTAGTGCTACGTGCCACCAATTATAAGAAAATATTAGTTAAGTAGCATCTTAGATGCGATATTTGTTGCTACTTCTAAAGTTAAATTGTGATCGAGTTAGGCAGAATAGGTGGATTAAAAGTAATCAAGGCAACAAGCAAGAGCGAGATACAAAACTAACATGGATGAACAATTGGAGCGATGTGGGGTAGAAGATCGCGATGAAGATGAGACCAGGTTCTGCTATTTCCATCAACATTCTTGCGCCAACTTTCAGTCCATAACACTTGAGAAAGTTTATCAAGTTCGGACCATAAAAAAGCAGCGATCTTCTTGGTTCATAGACCCAACTCGGAACTTATATCCATGGCTTGTCTTCCTTTGTGACCATTAAACTAGTGTATTCGAGTTATGGCAAGGCCGAGCATCTTGAGTACATGTGTTACGGCTGAGCAAATAATACTGCTGGGAAAAATAATATGAGAACACAACATGTTCAAAAAACCCCACCCTCCGGATAGAAAAGAGGATTCTAGGAACATATTGTGCGCGTTTCAAAATGCTGTGTTAGGATGAGAAGGAACAAGTGTGGAGTCTCGCTTAGGTATGAAACCTATAGGGTTTTCGCACTTTGGAGCCTTGCAAATGAAACAGACTAGATTGATCTGAAGAAAAATGCATCAGCAATGGCTGCCATCCTAGGATTACCTGCGACCAATGGACTTGGATTTATCGGGGATGGATGAATAATTAGTACCTGGTTCTCCATGAGAAAACCCTATGCAATCGCCGAGAGGGGTTTTCTCGAACAAGCGAGCGAGGAGAAGGGATTGAGGCCCGGTGAAATATTGCGCTTCGTCCGTCCGACTTCTGCTTAAAATTTGGAAGGGGGTTGTGATTTGATGGCTGATTGGGCATTCTGCGGCACTCTGACGGGGTGTGTCTACCGTGAAGTTGTGCACTCTAATTTGTGCATATGGCATGTGGACCCGTTGCGGTTGCCCACATATTAGCGAAAGGAAGTAGAAAGACAGGGTAACTAGTTACACATAAATATATTTTTGATAGAGATACTCCCTCTGTAAAGAAATATACAAATCTTTTATATCACAGGCTCACCTTGCAGAAATATACTCCCTACGCAGCATACGGGCATTATGGGGTTCACCTTTTCTTATGGGGGTTCAGTGAGAATATAATACTCGAGATAGGCTCACAGTTACGGACTTTGGGCATGAGCCGACCCACATGTTTGGGGCCCATGTGTTGTACCTCGGCACTTTTCATATTGCAAGCGATCGATGCAGGCGCTGGTTTTGAATCTTTGTCATAAAGCGAATACACAAAATTGAATAAAGCCACGGCATTTGTTGGAATGAAATCGAGCAGCAGTTCCTAACCAGCAATCAGAGCTGCAATTCTATCAACGATATACCATGTGATAAACAATACTGTCGTACTACTTATACACATAGGACACTTGTTTCACCATGGCAGATTATTACATCAAAATCTCTCGGAGGATAGATCAGTTCGGCAGTTGCGTGCTGGTACTGAAGAATTTCAAAGTTGATTTGGACCAGCTCTCCTTGCCGAGAAAGTTTGATTTGGACATCATCCGCTACCGCAAGATATGATTTAGATTTGAACCTTGACCATCCTTTAGCATCAATCATCATGCGACCATCGTTTGTACTTACGGTATATTGAGCAGGTTCATTCACACCAAGGCTGCGCATGGTAAGAGAAACTTGGCCACAGTCGCCCGGATTGTTGAACGACTCCCTCGTTGCTCTACGAATTCTCTATTTGCAAACAAGAAGACATACCCAAACAGCTAGATCAACACAGTGAATCATGTGAACCAACATGGAAAGAAAAAAGAATGAAGCACTTGGGCGGCCAATGCTTACCAAGAAGGTGGACATGTCGGTTTTGTAAGGACTTTGGTATATGAAGTCTGAACGCAGCCCGATCTGTTGTAATTGCAGCTGCGGGCGGGCGGTCTGAAGTGCAAGTGTTGTTGCGGTGCCAAAGCCGCTGCTGCTGCGGAGATGGTGCTCCTTGTAAAGCTGGTGCGGTGTTGGAGCAGGTGCGGTGTCGATGCCCAATCCTCCGATGGATTAGGCTGATCCGGCAGCGGTCGGTGCCCAATCCTCATTTGGATCGGTGAAAGCTGCTTGCCGTTATCGATGCTAGAACAGCTGCGGTGATCGATCTGTGCGAGACAGCGTCGATCATGTCTGATGCGCTATGATCAGCTTTCTAACTTGACTAGGATCCGTGACCATGATCCAGTTTTTCTTCATTTCTTTTAAGCGAGAAGGACTAATTATGGCGTTTTGTTAAACCAAACTGCAGTTCATCATAGGGATTCAGCTTGTACTCGGACAACGGTGATCCAATTTTTCGATAATATAAGTGATGGATAGTGACTTTATTCTTGACACGACATAAGTGAAACCTGCAAAAATAGCCATCGTGAAAGCAAACCAAAGGTTTGATACATGATGAATGTCACATGGCAAAACCCGCATCGTAAAATTGCAGGAAAAGAAAGAAAACATGACATTAAATCAATAAGATTTAGACGGTAAATCAATAAGATTTACTTGATGTGACACTGCGAATCCTTACGGAAATCACTATGTTGAAGTACTAAGCGAGAAGATTGATCGTCCAACTCAGCGTGGCATGCAGGGGCCCGCCTACTCCCACAAGAAGGACAGTCAAAAGGTCGTGACAAATCGTATGGACCAAACATCCATGGAATTTGGAAATCCCGGTGGGTGCGATAAACCCTGCAATGCATACAGATATTGGAGTGTAACCATAATTGATAAACCATCCTCACAAAAAATATGATCTGGATACTTCAAAATATCTGATTGAATTGAGTGGACAGACATTAACATAGACCATTCTCGGGACTGACCACACACCAAAAGCGGCGATACTAATAAACAATATAGGGTTCACAAACACAAATCAAATCTTGAACAATAGTACTTACTACAGACAAGCAAAGTTGCACTAACTAAACTCTGCAGACTATTTCTTGCCACCGACCTACGGGATGAAACCCGCATATGACTAGGCCATGGACTTACGTGTGAGATGTCTACATGCACCATCATCATCTTGTCAACCTTGGAGAACCTAACAGTGGTCTTTCCACTCATAAACATGATGATGAAGACATGCGCATCAGATTTGTTGGGAAGCTTTACAAGAACCACACCCTTCGTGTCGAAGGCACAACCAGAAATTGTTGTGGTCATGTACAACCTAGAGAACACGCTGACAACAATGCTACGAGAAAACACTAGTTCAGGACACGTGGCGACAAGGACACAACAATTTGGATAGTTCAGCGATAGAACTCATCATCAGGTCTTCTAGTTCACGGCATGACTTTGAGAACTTCATCTCCACGCGGACTTGGTTCTAATTCAAGCGAAACCATATCTTATTACTACCTCCGTTCAGAAATATAAGATGATTTTCGATATTATACTCCATATATGACTACATATCGCACGAAATGTGTGAACAAAGACACTAGAACATGTCTTCAAAGGCATGAGAGCGAGAGGATTACATGCAATATCCATAACACAAATTCTTGAGGCAAATATACCCTCTTAAAGGTAGCATTGATGTTCATAAAAGTACTCCCTCCATCCCAAAATTCTTGTCTTAGATTTTTCTAGATACGGATGTATCAAGTCACATTTAGTATTAGATACATCCGTATCTAGACAAATCTAAGACAAGAAATTTGGGACGAGGAAGATAGTTAATAATCTATAAGAAATTAGTGTCAACCTCTGCATGTTTGGGTCAAAGAGAATTTAGAACCGTCATTTGGCACACTAAAATCACATGCAAGATCACCCGAGAAAGTTGTACAACCAGTACTAGTACTCGTGTTAGATGAAAAAACACGATCAAGATCGAAAAAGATCGTCAACAAGAGACATTACGGACTTGCTTAATGGGGATCCGGGAGGGGGGCTTGGACGAGGCGATGGCTTTGAGCTTGTCTGCGGTAGTCTCGGCGGGGTGCTTGCGCTTCTTCATACCATGAGCCTCGGCGGTTTTGGCGAGCCATAGACATCACGTCGGCGGTGCTCGGCGTCCATCAAGAAGAGAAGAGTGAAAGGAGGAGCGATATGAGGAGAGAAAGAAGCGAGTGGGGTTTTCTTCAAGAGAGGAAGCTGAGAGAGAAGAGTGAAATGATGGTAGCTTTGTCCGTCCAACTTCTGCTTTGGAAAGGAGGGGTTTTGTGATTTGGCGGCTCATTGGGCATTCTGCGGCGGTTCGATCGGGGTAGTCTACCGTCACTCTACTACGGAGTAATTTAGTGCATGGCTGGTGGACCAGTCTTGGCTGTCCCTACGTCGTGAAAGTGAGTAATTTAGTGCATGGCTGGAGGAGGATCCGCGCGGTGAAGCGTGTCCACTATTTTTCATTCGAAGAAAAAAATGATTACAACAAGCGTTTCCACTCTTCTGACGAGTCTGGAAACAGCAGCCACTTAAACATACACGGTGCTCCTACTACTAGGCATGTGCGATTGGTTCATACATCGATACTACACAATCTTGTTGCTAGTGTAGTAAGATATAGCGATAACAAATGATGTTGTCGCATGTCAACTACTCCTATATGTAACATAGTACCGCTTTTTCGACTATCCGGTCGAGAATGAGCAGTGAGATCAATGTTAACAGAACTAGGTCCACAGCCTTGCGAAGAGTATGGTGCTCTGATACTTCACGAAACATGAACCATATGAAGCACGAATAGTGTTAGGCGGGTGTATGAAGGGTGCGGGATGGGAGCAAAAGTTCCTTCTCGACCCACTTTTGGGTGTTTGGCGAGTGCATGAAGGGTGCAGGAGTCCACACTAGTAGGTTGAAAAAAATACGAAGAGGAAACAACTATATTGAGATGAGAATGCAACCAAACACACCCACATGCTTTGTGCTCACGGTGGTGATCTGCACCGTCTGAGTTTGATCCAACGTTCATGTTGCGAGACATGGACATGCCCATGCAGGAGGCGCCTAAACACCACGAAGCCCCTCTACTTCTCGGCCTTGACGTTGGTGATGCGAGGGTGCAACCGCTGCGAGCCCGCTCGGTCGATGGGAGCCAGCTCGTCAAAAGCGATGTCAATAGCACGAATGGATTCGGTGGCGAGCCACGAAAAGATTCGCCCGGCAATGGCGGCGGCAACCCGCAACCCCTCCTTGTCCAGCTCAGCCCCCACCATCGCCAGCGGAGCGGCTCAGCTCCTCGGAGATATAGGTGAAGAAGGAGACCAGGTCGAGGAAGCCGCAACTCATTGAAGTCGACGGGTGGTCGAGCGGGTTTAACCGGCGGCCCGGCATCGTCGCGGCAGCGCGACGGTAGGCATCACACATCCGCAACCCGTGCGTGGCAACTTGGTTCACCAAGTGGCTGGCGATCTGGACCTCGTCACGATCGGCCGCTTTCGCGCTCAGCGGCTCCCGACGGCCTATCATATCTCCGCTTTACGCATCAACGCCGCCGGCGCCTCGAGCTTCTTTGTGGTGGGCGCTGCCGCTTTTGAAGCTCGTGAACTCCCGCACATAACGGAGGAGCATGGCACTCCTCTCCTCTTTGAGCTCATGGAGCTCCGTCCTTAGCCTGAGCTCCGCATCCTTGGCATGGAGCTCTGTGTCGAGCACCTCACCTCGGACTCCATGATCTGCTGCGCGCCATGGCACCGGTAGAAGCAATGGGGAGAGGAAGCAAAAAGCGAAAGCGGCTGAAAGGCAATGCAATCTCTGGGAAGGCGGAGAGGGCGGGGAATCTTTTGATTTTCACCCGGTAAAACACCGATCGACGACTTCTCACATCGAGGGAGCGGTGGGTTTTCTGGTGGAGTCATCGTGACTAATTGCTGCAGCGCTGCTCTGTCAATCAAAATTTAAAATCCTGCCCGCCTGCTCCGTCAATCAAAAAATTAAAATCCTGCCGCACCCAAACACGAGAACAACGCGCGGTGGATATTTAAATTTACACTGCGGCAAGTAGATAAAAAAGGGTGAAAAAACAAATGTGGTGGCGTCCTAGCTAATCGGTCGAACTAGCCCAACTAGCTAGCCACCATGCTTCCTGAATGTACTCGGCGGGAAGGTGGTCTTTCATGATTTGTGACTCATTTACTTGCTTCAGCGCTTCGACCGAGGAGGACCCGAGAAAAGCGGTAGGGCATCCCGTCGGGAAGAATATGTCGTGCACCACGGGAGGACTCACGAAACAGCGGTAGGGTGTGCCACGTCTCGACACGGAGGAAAAATGTGCGTGTAAAAATATACTGTATCAGACGTAGTACCTATGGTTCGACTCGGGACCCAGCCAGTCGGTCGAAAACACCCCATTAGCCACACAGCTTCATCATGCAAACATGGCACAGAGCATAGATGTGGTTAGCTCCGTCTCGACCAGCCACAACGTCTCTTGTTCTAGGCGATTTTTCTATTTTCCAAGTTTTTTAGTTGTAGTAACACCACGGCAAGCTAGCGCCGCTCTTCGTGTGTGCCCGTGCAAAGGTTAGATGATGGAGAGAAGAGATTGAGATCGCAGACACAGGACCCACCCGATTAAGTGAGACAATGGTCATATGCGTGTTGACGAGGCACTCCTCTACTCTACTCAATGCAAGTACTGTATAAAATCAAATTATGGGACAAAGCCAACAACCGTTCATTTTTTCAGGCTATCGACTTACGCTTTGTAGTCCAGGTTGCCAGTTTGAATCTCACCTTTCAGATTTGTTAGTTTTAGGTCCAAATTTGATTAATGACAAGTGGGATCCCGTGTGTTGTTCGATATTTTAGTGTAGGATGGTTTTTGAACAAACACTTTGCGGCGGTTAGACAAATGTGACACGAGTTACACCTATTTTGCAAGTTCTGAACAAAAATGACAGCGGCATAGAATATCACATCCACCCTGCAGCTTAGATACTATGGTGATACGAGCTTTTACACGTTGGAAGTGAGATCCAATGGCTTGGAGTAGTCTTTGTAATTATCGCAATTTCCAAACTCTCAAAGGTTTTTCAAATAAAACATTCAGGCCTCGTGTGTGCGCTGCATCTTGATCAACGGCTCCCGGTGCTCATATTAGGTGCTCCCGTAAGCAATTACCGCTAGGGTGATGAAACATCTAGGTCGTATGATTAGTGATCAGATGGCACATGCATAGTACTTGTACTTTTGCGCATTTCCTAAACTACATCGGCCGTATATTGCAAAAACATTCAAACCTCCTCTTTGCGGGCCGTTAGATCTCGGTGAACTTCGTATCACCATAGAATCTACGGTGCAGGAGCACCTCATACTCTCCTGCGAGAAAACATAAGGTGCTATCGCAGCTTGGATACTCTGGTGATATGATCTTAGAGGTCGTTTGATCTGAGATCAATGCATCTGGCAGTCTTTGTGCTTATAGCGATGGCTGAACTCCTTTTGGGCTTTTACGCAAAAACCATTGAACCACGAGGAGGTGTTGGGTCACAAATCAACGCCTCCGAAGAGCTATATCACCAAAGCATCTAAGGTGTGGTAGCACATGATATTCTTACATACGAGGAGAATATGATGTCCTCCTTCATCTTAGATGCTACGGTGATCTGACCGAGTCGTTGGATATGGGATCAAGGGCATCTAAGTAGTTTTTGTACAAATTGTGTGCAATTCTCAAACTCATCAAGGTTTCTGCAAAATATTAAGGCGCATCATGTGAGCTGCTATATCTCGGATCTACAAGCTCCAAGCAACTCGTGTCGGCATATAGCATCTAAGGCATGGGGCCACATGATATTCTCGGGGAGGAGGGGTGGGGGTGCACAACCAATCGGTGGTTGGGAGGGTGGGGACAAATATAATCTAAACAACCCTAAGCGAGCTCCACAATTTTATCTAAGGTCGAGGGTTGACCCCGAATCATAGCTCGCCTAAACACAACATTTGCATGTACTATAGTAACTTAATATTCATGTTTCAGTTTCATGTTCATTTTAAATATTGAGCGAGGACCATGGATGTCCTACATTTTACTCCTTAGTTCCTAAATATTAGTCTTTTAGAGGCTTCAAATGGTGGCACATACGGATGTATATAGACATATTTTAGAGTCTAGATTCACTCATTTTGCTCGTATGTAGTCACTTGTTGAACTCTCTAAAAGACTAGTATTTAGGAATAGAAAAATATTTTAATTCGTGTCATACATGCATGGTTTGGAAAAATAGATGCACTATACTTATTGGATTGTTGTTGTGTTCGTGTGTGTGTCTCTCTCTCTCTCTGTGTGTGGTCATATGCTTGATACATACAAAGTTTTCTCACCTCCGTATTGTTCATCTTTTAAATTTGAATCTGCATTGGAAAACTTATTATGGATACCATGAAATGTGAAATCCGTTGAGATCACTATATCACAAACTCACTCTAATTCAACAACTCGTCATAAATCAATTACCATGTTGAGATTAGTATTTGCAAGGAAAATCTGGTGCTTGTAATACACATAGATTAGTTCGGCAATTTAAAGGTTCCTTTCATATTCTCGAATGGTAGGACCCAGCGTACCAGCCGGACCTTGGCTCGTGTTGATCCTAAAAAACCGGGCTCGTGTCCCGGTGGCGTCGTGAATACACATTACCATTAACCCCAACCAATCGAGCCTCGGCGTTTCAAATCGAAATATCTGGCGGCAGAATTCCAGCCCTAGGAAATTCCCCTCATGTCCCGGTCCATAATGACTACCGATGAACAACGGAGGGATGCTTTAGTAACTGACAACGTTACCTACCATGCGAGCACGGTTCAATTCCCTCGATCGCCCGCTCGTCAAGGTCACCCATCAACTGCATTGCCTAGTACTACTACTACTACACGGGATGAGCGAAATTGAGCCCATTTGTTGCGTGCCTAGTACTTGAGTTAATATATCGGGCAATTCCTTTGATGCGGAGGATTATCCTTTTACTCTGCATATATAACTTATGCGAAGTCTAACTAAGAAAAATGTTTGACCAAATCCTTTCTTAAGAAATACAACAGGATAGATGTACGGCTTGAAAATTTATTGCATGGCGCAGGTTATGATATTGTTTTGAATCACGGATCTTAAATTTCAGAAAATCAAAAGTGAGAATAAATTCTTGAAACTGATCATGGTCACGTGATATGGCACAAATATTACTTAAGTAAGTTTTTCTTCAATTAGAGACAAGCTGCTTATGACAAGTTGCACAAATGAAGAGCCAAGGTATTTTGGAACAAAGACACATCACGTTAAAGCGGCGCATTCACTATTGAAACCGTGGGCGTTCACGTGCCGCCCACGAGTCCCGCTTCTCGCCGGCGGTGCCGTCCAGCAGCGTGTGAGTCGATGGGAGGCGTCTGACGAGCTGCTGGCCGCTATCGAGGGCGTCTTGAGCGAACCGCTGCACCGGCTGTCGAGGGGCGTCACGAGCACACACGTCTGTGAACTCACGGGGCGAGCCCTTTGACCAGGCTCCGCCGCCCACCATCGTCCCAACTGCTCCCACTTTTAATGTCGCGTGGCGCGCGATTTAAAATCAACCCGCACTACCGGTATCGCTACAATCCTCTCTCTTCCTCTCCGATTCTCCTGTCGTCTACCTCAACTAGCTTTGACATAGCGTCGCCATGCCGCATCCACGATGGTCTGCCCTTAGTGTTCCGGTTTCTGAGGAAGACACCCGGCCAGTCTCAAGAACATAGCGCTTTGGGGCGAGCTTAGGCGGCCTTGCGGGGAAGGCGTTGCGCTGTCCGCTCCCGTTCGGCTCCGTCGCCCGACTACGCTGTGCCCATCCCGTGGCATTGATGGGCTGGGAGCCGCACATTATGGCGATCTTGATGCCGCGGGGTTCCACGAGGTCCCGCCGACTTTCAGCGCCCGTGCACTGCGGCGCATGCGCCTGCCGCGTCTGGCAGCGCGGCGCGCCGTGCCGGTGCCCGTGCACCTGCCTGCGCTATGCGCTGGCGTCTTGCAGCGTCGTGCCCGTGCGGTGCCCATGCCACGAATGTCGCCGCCCGCGTTGACGCCGCTTGTCCCAGCGGGTGCGGTGCCCCCCCGGCGGCATGGATGGCGCCGTCGACGCTTCCTTGCAGCGCTGGTACCTCCTCCCGCCGATTGACTCGCTCAAAGTACAGAACATTTTGGCCTTCCTTGAAGCTGAGGCCAGCGTCGAGGAAATCGCCAACAACGGCGCCAAGGCGCCTCCGTCGCCCGTTAATCGATGGCAACGACACCAAACCTGCAGCGGAAGGCCGCTTCCCACCAGCGAGCGCCCCGCCGCCGCCGTGTAATCTAAATTTGCCATGAAAAACTTTCGGATTGCCATGCTTAAAATCAGCGTTTATCATTTCCGTTTATTTTATATCGATCGTCGTATAATTTAAAGTCGGTCAGACTGAGCGAAATGTATGGTTTGATCGATTGAATGTTCTGCTAGAGCCGTATCAAATTAAATATAAAGCGTCATCAAGCCATATGTATTCCTTGTCATCCAACGACCTAGACTGCTTCAATGTTGAGCGCTCAACACGTTTAGCGTGCAGTTAATTTCATGCCAAAATAGTGCTAATCACATGACAACATAAATAATATCCTATTAGTTAATATCCGCATGCACTTCATATAATTCCAAATTAACGTGCATTGCGTATTACCTTGACTAGTGCTGCTAGTATGTGAAACTGGTGCGTGACTTGTGAGCAGCGTGCAGATATAGTCAATGGCAACGCCGCATGAGTTCTTCCTGTTTGCCCGTGCATCTAAGCGAAGGAGAGAGAGAGAGCACACATGGAACCCACCCGGTAAGTGAAGGCAAATAGTACTAAAAATAATATTACATGTTATCCATTAATTAGGCTGTGGTAATATAAAAAATTATGTGAACAAAGGGGTACAACAAACATTGCTATTCTCGTATATTTGCCTATTGACGTGCGGCTTGAAGGCCGGTCGCATATTCGATCCTCGTCCTTTATTTTTTAATTTGTATATGGGTCCAAATTTGTTTCATGACATGTGGGCCCCTCGGTGTGTAGTTTGTAGCACTTTAATTTGTGGGTGAAATTTGTTCCATTCCAAGTGGACTATCGATTGTGTAGTTTTGTAGGTTATTTATAATAATTAAAGAAAAACATAGTTTTTCAATAATACCATGGTGCTGACGTTGAAGCGAGAAAGGGCGTGCGAGAAGCGATGACCGAGCAGGAGGAAATCAACTAGGGGAGTTGCGTGGGTTGCAGCGGTGTTTGGAGTAGTTGTGGGCGAATACTACGAAAATATAATCTAAACCGACCCGGAATAAATGCCTACACAAATTAATCCAAGGTTGGAGTGCCCCTCGCAATGTAAATAGCTCCGGCTTTGCAAGGAATGGAAGGTAGTAGCTTTAGCGAGGAAGATCTGGTGTGAAAGCGAGGTCAATCGGGAGACATATAGATAGAGACAAAGTGAGTGTGGTCCGACATTCATTGAACAAATATATATGCTACGGAGAGATATTGTCGATTGAGCTTTTGGCAAGGGTGAGAATGTAAGATAGAGCTTGAGAGATGATCCGATCCGCAGGCGTGTAGATATATTTTGTGCGTGGGAGGAAGCAAGGTCAACCCGATCACATAGGGTCGCGTCGCGATCGAAAGAGTGAAGCAGGTTGGAAGAGTGACCGATAGACAATGTGTGAGAGAGTATACAATGTGAATAGGTCGAATTGGGCTCAAACATGGTGATATATCTTTTTCGAGAAAGAAGCGAGGTCAATCGAGACATCTGGATCTGAGAGAGAGATTGAGTGGCGTGGCCCACCATGAGGTCGAAAAAGAGTGGCGGAGGCTTGGATGGACTGACCTAGATAGACAATCTGCGTGAGAGAGTATAGAGTGTGTCGATCGAGGACGAAGAGGAGATATATCATTTGTGTGTGAAAAGCGAGGTTAAGCGAGACTCGGATAAAGAGGCGAGATTGAGTGAGTGTGGCCCGCCGTCTTGAATAAAAAAGTGAAGACAGATCTCGAAGGAGTGACCTAGATATACAACGTGCTTGCGTGCGCGCGAGAGGTTAGGGGCTAGATAGGAAATGCATGTATTTAGCGAGGCGTGAGAGAGAGGGGAGAGAGAGAGAGCTCGGCATGGGGTGCAATGGCGGTGTGTGAGAGTAAATACATTTAGTAACAAAGTGGAAAAGGGGTTGTGTAGTTGAGAGACTTAGAGATCGAAACATGGAGAAAGAATGAGCGTGTGTTGGAAACTTCCTAAGGTGGTTAGGAGAGGAAGATTGACCCGTCTGAGGAAGTATGTAGCGTTTGTCTTGAGGCTAAAACAACATTTGAATGTACATAGTCTGAGACTTAATATCGATGTTTCAATTTGGTGTACATTGTAAGATTTGAACCGAGGACCGAGCATCGGGTAATTATTTGAATTTGTGCCATACTAAGTTTGAAAAGTTGACATTGACTCAATTTGTTGTGCTATTTTGTAGGTCATATGTTTGAATCCATCAAAAGCTTTCTCACTACCATGGTGTTCATCATATACATATGAATTTGTATTAAAAAAGTAGCATGGATCGGTGAAATCGAAATCCACGTTAGAATTTGGGATACGCTCGTGACACACACTCTAATTCAAAAATCTAACTTCGTGACACACACTAATTCAAATAACTAATTATGTGACACGGACTCTAATCCACGTTAAGCGTGGGTATTGTTTCGATTTTTTCAAATAACTCCTCATTAATTAATTTATAGTACTCCCTCTGTTCACTTTTATAAGACCTTGAAGACATTTGGACAATGTGCAAAACAGTTCATTTTAAGTTATGCGAAGCGACTTACAAAAGTGAGCGGATGGAATATCTCGTTCGAATGACTAATTATTGCAAGGAAAACACGGCCATGGTAATACATACTGATTCATTTGGAAATGAAAGAAGATTTGTTTGCATTCTCAAATGTAAAGCGCTGACCGAGACCAGGAAGTGCGTAATCGGGGTGAATCTTTGCTTGATGCCTTAAAAGGCAACTGCCTTTGGGTGGCCGACATGTGGGCGGCAACCTGTTGGGCCCACATGTCATGAACTGAAAAGCAGGTGCCTTAAACAACAGCTATAATCTGTCGAGCTGATGGCGTGTGTCGAGACGGATGCATAGCACCCAGCCACCCACCCCCAACCAAAAAAGGGCGGCGACAATATAAGTTGCGCTTCACGTTTGGATTGAAATATCTGGCGGGCCCAATCCCAGCCTGCAAAATCTCTCTTCTCCACCGTCCCCTTCCGCCCAGTTGCTCAAATCCCTAATTCGCGCCAACCCTCGAATCGCCCCTCGTCTCATCTCTTTCCCCACGTTCCCCCACCTCTGCGAGCAGCGACAAGCGAGGCGGCAGTGCGTGCTTCACCACTTGCGAGCTACCTCATCTCACGCCCTCGTCCACCTTGCCGGGTGGTCCACCAACCAACATCGTCGCCCGCCAATCGGCGTGCCTCACAGACACCGTGTTCCACCGCATCAGTGCGCTTCATCGGCCGCCGTCTCCCAGCTCACGGGGCTACTTCACCGAGCACATCGTCGCACCTCCGCCCCCGAGCCGTTGGGGCTTCACCAGTTTAAATCCACCGCATCGTAGCGCTCGCTGCCACTCAAGATCTGCATCCGTCGCGACCAGCCAGCGCCAGTGCATCACCCTCAGGCTCTGAAGTGACCCGCACTCTAGCTAAGCGAGCATGCCCAAGCGCTGGCCCCAACTATGTATCCACACATCACTCCCTTGTGCCTGTTCGATGATGTTTGGATATCCTTTCACTGCTCTCTTAGCTTACGCCCTATGCAACTTTGACTTTAACTCTTATTTCTTACGGAGATATCATACGAAACAAGCAAATCCATTTTTTAGCGAAGCATGGTATCTGGGATCTGGTACACATCACTGCACCCATATAACCTTGTAAAGTATCGTCCTCCGATACAACATCAAGGTTGATTCCTCTTATTTGATCAACCATTAGCCGTGTCAAAAATGCGAGAGGAGGATGCAAGGAGCACAAGGCACACATCCAAGAAAGTGGTAACATGGACTTGTACATGGGAACATCCCAAGCGCATAGCTGAGCTGCGATGAGCACAGCCAACGAGCTAGCGTAAGTCCTGCATTTCATTTAATTAAATGCGGCATTAGTGTATGATTTGTGTGCAGTGGCTGATCCACGAATTCAAGTTACCAAGGGAGAATATTTAACTTAAAAAATATGAAGGCACTTGCACTCCGGAAATCAACATAACTTGAGAAATGTGAAGCTACATGCACTTTGAAAACTAACTAATGATCCAAAGTAGTTCAGATTATAAACACTAAATGATGCAAGCACCAAAAACACAAAATGCAACATGGTGTACAAGGACTACAAACATGGTCTATACCCTGCTAGAATTATTGTTTCTCGGCTGAAAATATTGAAGTGTAATTGCACGTATAACCAGTGTGCAAACTGCATATCAATATATCTATCCTGCACAAGTATGCCAATAGTTTCAAACAACAGATTAGAAAAGTATTTATGCTATGTTGTCATCATCGGGGACTTTACGGTAGATGGCCTCGGCGTTCCTCAAGCTATGAAAATGCACTATAATTTGCTTGTCATCAATGCTGCAAATATCATCTCTCTCAACATAGTAGATCATCATTAGACACTAAATCCTTCAATGAGCTTGCAAAATGCTTGCATTAGATCCCTCATTAGACACTATATGTTCATCACCGAGGAGCATGTAAAATGTTTGCATCAAATCCTTCATTTCTGTTCATTAGACACTTGAGCTCAAGAACAACATGAGCTTGTATGTTTGCACGGAAACTTGATTAGATATATCAGATTCAGATCGATTCGGTATTGATTGGGGAGTTATAAAATAAGTAGAAATTGGTTTCATTTTCTCATAGATTCCCTACATACAATCAGTTTTACAACACCATTAGGTTTAACTATTGGCGAGAAATTGAAGAGTTGAATTAGATATAATCGAGGGATGTGATGTACACCTTTCTCGTTGCATGCTACTCTTGCAAGCTACATTGTCCGTTTTAGCAAAGCTCGATGCCATGCCCGTCTGCCGCATGCCTCCCACATGAGCTACACCGAGGTTGGATCTTCATCTTCTTGTCCTTCATTAGCTTGAAGCCCGGCGACAGCCCTCAACGGTAGCGAGGAAATCTTGTGTCGGTCTGTCCGTGGTGACTAGGTTAGGGCGAACGGTGGAGGTGGAAGCGAATGAATTGGGATTTTCCTCTTGTCGATCGATATGGGAGGCGCTTGTTTGGGCATGAGCCTGCTATAGGGCCTGCCTTGCACTTATGTTATTGGCCCATCAAATTGAAACATTTTTTCATTTTTACATTGCACGATCGTGCGTTGGGGCCGAACAAAATTAGCATGGGCCCTTTGGGCGACTCAAACTAGGTGCACACTTTCCAGCCACACGGAGGCCGCCCATACCAGCCCCTATGGTGGCGTCGCCCCTTTTGCGTGTACGATTGGATAGTGAAAAATATTCGATGCGCTTTTGTTTTACCCAGAATGGTTGAATTGCTTGTTTCTATGAACTGAGTTCGCCAATAATGTGAAGGATGCAGTCCTTTTCATCCTATTGTAGATTGCTTAGATCTCGATATGCCAAAAGTAATCGCATGAAATATCAGTAAAAGCCATTGTGATGTGTTTGGCTACAACTAGTCGACTACATCCTCATATAACATATCAAGGGCGCACCATCTTACAGATTAACCATTCGACTTACCCATACGGTGTGGGAATAAAAGTATTGGGACTACGTATCAAGCAATTGATGCCATGGACTCCTTATTACAACCTTGTAGCGAAAAAAGAAGTTGCGGTGTGCTGTACAAAGAACTAGCGTAAGTTCGATTACACTGCTTCTCGAATTTTAGTTAGCCACTTGTTGCAAAATTGTCCAATTCGTTGCTTGGCTTAATTTAGTTTACTCTTGTTTACATAATGGCACAACCTATTAATCATATGGTGAGCTGCGCCTATCTATGTGTTTGATACTTACTGTTAAGATTTACTGTTTGCCTTAACTTAAATATCTACTTGTTTGTTTAAGCGCATTGCTCTTTGCTGCAATGAGTTACAATGATGTTAATAACTACTTTTCAGCATCAATTGAAACTCTTTAATTCCTTGTTTGTTTAAGCTGGTTTGTTGTTATAACTCCCGTTGAGATGTTTTGCTAACTTCAACTTTTACGAATCAATCGAACTTTAATGGCAAAACAGGTTAGCCCAAGATCAAGAAGCGAGGTCCCCATGGACGTTGCATCATCCTACAGATGGCACCGACCCAATCGTGCATTATGAATTGCCAACTGCTGATGCTCTAGAAGCTAAACTAGTGGTAGAAAGAGATTACTTACGCACTTAGAGATGAAGTTGACATGTTGAGGAAGCAAACAGCACAATCACTGCGGTACTCAAGACAACCATTAAATATTTGGTGGATTTCAAAATGAAGCAAGCTGAGACTGACCAGATTATTAAGGTCTGAAGGAAAAAAAAATTAAATTCCTACTTGGTAAATCATAGGTGAAATGTTCTTTCCATGGTTGAATAACCTTTGTGTTTTGATCATGTAATCAATCAAACCATTTGTTTTAGAGATCATGTAATAATTGTATTTTTTTGTTTTTGGTTTGTAATTTTATTTGAGCACAAGTTTGTATTAATTGATAAGACTCGAGAGACATTTCATTTGGATTGCTGTGCGGACCTACAAATATGCCAATCGGGCTGAATGTGCATTCAGAAATAGTAGTAGTATAGATGGACCATAAGTGCACGCATCGGAAAGGGCCAAGATGTTGGCTAAAAAAGGATCTTGTTGTAGCCAAAAAAAGTACAGCGGCCTGGCTTATGTATGTTAGTTGATATTATTGATCCATATACTATATAAATGTTTATATGTTATTAGTTGTGTACATTATTGGTTGATTGACTTCGGTATTTGAATCTTGATACATCGCTTGTACATATCTAAATGGGAGTACACATTATCTTTGTGTGTGACATTTGAGTTGGACATAAAGTGTTCCAAATATTGAATTCACCTTAAAGCTGGATTCTAGCTTACGAATTCACGTATCGGCATTTGTAAATCATATTCATATATGTGATGGAATACATCTTTGTCGTGCTTTTGAAGATATATAAAACACATAGAATGATTTATAAAGATTAGTATAGGAATACAAAATGGATTGAATTTAGTGCCAGGAGTAGCGTGGATGCTTATTGTCCCAAAATTAGAAAGAAGCGGCAAAATGTCCACTCCCGTCGTCTGCCCGAGCCAAGTGTTTGGGAGATGGAAATTACTGTCTACCCCTTACAGAGACAATCCATCGGGCCGATTTTCACTGCTCTCAATAGGGGTAGGTTAGTAACTTCAAGTAGATGTGACACGACCGCCTCTAAGCCCATTCCAACACGGTGGGCGCCAAACATGGTGACAAAACACATTTGATTCAAGCTCGTTCGAAAGACCTCTGTTTCTCCCTCCATTTCCCCATTCATACGGTGGTGACAAAAAAACTCGACTCGGCGAAATTGATGTAGGCAAATATTTTCAATAGGGGCAGGTTTGTAACTTCAATCAGGCGTGACACAACCGCCCTACATGTCACCCTGTTCATACACGTGGCGCCAACCATGGCGCAACCACCCTCTCCTCGCTTGAAATGCTCTGGGCAAATATTGGCGAGATCTTGAGATTCTGTCCTATCCCCAACCGATGAGGCGTCCAAATTTTAAGCAGGGGCTAAGTTATTAACTTTCCCATATTTAGACGGTGGCGTCCTAAAAACATGGTTCCCCATACCTCTCCTCCATTTTCCCATTCATACACCGTCGCGCTAGAACACCCCATCCCCACCAGCCAGTCCGTCCGCCACCCCATCCATCGCAGCCGTACTCCACCACATCCATCACCACCTTCCTCCACCATGCGGGCGCCTACCAAGACCGCGTCGTCCACTTTGCTAGAGATGGTGGTTTCTCATCCAGCTGACGGACCAATAGCCTTACATCGCGTCCTCTCGCTTCATCATGCGTCGTCATCCTCTTTGCGGGGCGCTCACCGACCTTCTCTTCCACCATAGCAGGACTTATCCCCGATGCACCGTCTACCGTCATGAATTTGCTTCAGCGCCACCGACAGCCATCGCACCCCGATGCCTACGGCACCGCAAGAGGTGGTACTTCATATCTCCTCAACTTTTGATCTCAACTAGAAAATAGATCTTAACTTGGTTACTCTACTTTCTTTTCAGCTCTTAGAATTTAGTTCTTAATTGAAGCAAACAATGGATGCTAAATATCATTTCTCCGGTTTGCGACTTCAAATCTGCCATGCACAGCCATAATCTGGTTTAATTGATCATGTTGGTTCCGTGGTGGTTTCTTTAATAGAAATGGGAGGAAACCCTCTTTTTGCTAAAAAATATGCTTATAGTTTCCCCTTTTATGATCACTATCGATCGAGAATCGTGCTTCGTGTCATAATAACACTGCTCCGACCATCAAGCTAAACAAGCTTAGTTGTTCAAATCTGAATCTGATATTATTAAAAGCGAGTTGTTTAATTGGTCACTAAATGTTCCTAACTTAGTTTGAAAATGCATGTTCGCGGCTCGGGTGTGTATCTCTACAAGGTGCCCATGGTGGGGCCGTACGCTGGGATTTTAGGTAAGTCCAGGCCCGATTCCTCTCTTCACTGCTGCGCTCCGATCTCTACTACGCCGGCCCGCCTGCCTCATGGCGACTTGCCGTCCTCGGACGGCATGACTCTAGGAGGCAGGCGGACTAACGGGAGGCCGAGGCACTTCGCCCAACAGCGTCACCGCTGCCGAGGCGCGCCGTCGTGCCTACCTTCCCAACCCATTCGGGGCTCGGGCGTGTAGCACCCACCAAGCCAACCCGATTTATCACGAGATCGCCCTCAACACTCGGCAGCCACTCCTCATCACCCATTTTCTAATTGATTCATTACTCATTAGGCGGGACTGTCATTAGGGTTTTTGTGTGCTGTGTGCTACCTACACTTAATGGTTCAGATGTATTTGGTAATCTTTAGTACCTCTAAAGTTCACGGGGTTTTCAAAATTCGGCCCTCGGAGCGAAACTAGTCATTTTGGATTGTTGGTCGTAGTGACATTGACCCGATTACTACTGCAAGCCAGGTTTGTTGACAATTTTACTTGTCTTTCTTACTCATTCGATATAATATTATAATATCCAACTATTCACGTCGATTAGTTGCAAACAATAAGTGCTAGACAAACTTCTTCATTTAGATTTTGGACGATCTATTACTGCAGTTACAATTCTGCATACTTGTCCTAATAAGCTCACAAGTAAATGAATGATTCACTACATCTATGCTTGCCTTGTCATATTTGTTGTCAATATTCTTTTAGGGTGGACCACCTGTTTCTAAATCTTTGGAACCGTAGAACATGAGTGAATAGTATTTCTCTATGTGATCTCTTCCATCATGTGTGGGTAGCGAACCTTTGCATTGTATAGAAAAGAAAGTGTCATTTCTAGCTTTTACATAGGTTTTGATATTTTACATGGAATACAATCTGCCTACTTGCTTTGTGTGCTTTACCAACACTCCACCCTTGAAGCTAAACATTCGTCCTCATAATTGCTTAGTTTATTTGTTCAAATCTGAATTTCATATGATTCTAATGTTCCTACTTCAGTTTTGAAATGTGTGCTGCTGTTATAGAGACATAAGGGTTTGTATTTACGTGTGGTCTGGTCCAGCACGCAGTTGGGGAGGTGAACTTTGCATATGCTGCGGGTTTATGGGAGACACTCTCGAGTTGAATCCATAATGCATTCCATAGATAATCTGACTACTTTTATGTTTTCATGAATCTTAGATTACGAACAGCATCATAATGATTATGAGCTTGCGGCGCATGAAAAGAATAAGCGAGAACAATGCCATGGCTGTCAAACTTGGCATTAAGGGACTGAAATCTAGTTTGGATGCAATGCAATGCAAGCGCTCTACACCTCTGATTCATGCTCAGAATATGATCCTAACAGTGATTACGAGCTAGAGGAAGACCTAAGTCAATGTAGCTCCTAGTGGAGAGTCAGGAGGAAGATGCCTATCTTATTCACCCATCAAGGTACTTGCTCTAACTTTCCAAGGTTACATTGCTCCGCACATATCTTGCTTGATGCTTTGCATTGCTTCTACTTTGTTGAACTGCCATTAGCTTAGTTTACACATCGTGTATGTGAATCGCCTGCCTATCCATTTTGATTACATTCCATCAGTCATCATACCATATTTATCCATTCAAATGTTGTTCTTGTGTATCGGGCGTTCAAAAGGATGAGGGTGATTGCTGATCGTGGAGGAGCACAAGCAAAGTATTTGGAAAAGGTAGTGGCACTGATAAATCAAATAGCCCATTAGGTGTAGTTGCAATATCACGACCCACAAATACCCCAACTCTAGCAGACTCTAGCCTTACTACACTGGTCATTTCGATGCCCCAACTCATTGAGACCCAACTCCAGCAAAGCAGTATGATTATGCAGTTGACATAGCACCGGTATGTCGACATAAAACCCCATTCCGGCAAAGTACACCAAATCCGATTGCCAAATCCTTTTGAACGAGAGAGCCCCAATTGTAGCAAATAGGACCCCTCTTCCATTTCTTCCGAGTTTAGAAGCGAAGCTTATGTTGTTGTCGGGAACTTTGTCGCATCTTTCCTTCATGGAAAGATTATACATGAACAGAACAATTTCAGTCTTCCTCCATAACTTCTGCGTAAGTAATGTACTAATGTTATTCATGGTCATTATTGCATATGTTTACTGTGTGAAGACACAAGATTTCATTCTTTTAAATAGGCGAGAACAAAGCTGGATTGTGATGACGAGCAAGAGTTGGTTCAAGCTTTTCAAGCACTTTCGTTGATGATATATCGTTCCTACACAGGCAAAGCGCCTTGATGGCAAGCCTCTGGGCGAAATTTCTATAAAGTCTCTAGTGCTACATTTATCAAATGGTGTTGGAATAATCTTGTTACACATTGGTCTCGGCTGCAGCGTAAAGTCTGTCTATGATATCACATCACAATTTGAACTACATTTCTGCATTTGCCTTAATGTCTCATTTATGAAAGCTGTTAGCGAGAAGAACATCCGTTCTCAAGGGACCTGAGAATCTACATAGCTACATCTTGCTGCTTTGCATTGCTCTTGTGAGTACCTCTTGCCTGTATGACCATACTTACTTTCATAGTTGTTTGATTATGTAGCATCCTTTGCACATGTTAGCCTCATAATCTTCCATTTGGTGGACATTATAAGATCCATATGGACTCTTACATAAATTTAGAATCAACCCAATTCTTTTGAAGAGGTTTAGCTCTGCAGGTCCTCTTGTAAGGACGAGCGTGGTCTATCCTTGTACTTACATTAACAGCTACTTCTAAAGGGATTGGTAGTTGATTATGTAGCATCAATATGCATCTTATCTCCATTAACCTCTATTCCTTCGGTATTATCATATCTATAATTACTCTCTACAAAATGTAGAATACAGGCAATGCTTATGAAGAGCGTTACGTGCTGAAATTCTTGAGTTATCCTTCCCTTGACATGGAGAAGGGCATTATAAAGCGGTGTTAACTGTTAATGTAAGTTAGTCCTTCTAAAGCCTTTATCCTCAAGCTGCTGTTTAATTTTCTCATACTCCTGTCGATTATAGAACCGGCGGATCTCGGGTAGGTGGTCCCGAACTATGAGTCTAGGCGGATGGTAATAGGAGACACGGGACACGATGTTTACCGAGTTGGGCCCTCTCGATGGAGTAATACCCTACTCTGCTTGATTAATATTGATGATATGGGTAGTACAAGAGTAGATCTACCACGAGATTAGAGGCTAAACCTAGAAGCTAGCCTATGGTATGATTGTTGTTACGTCCTCGGACTAAAACCCTTCGGTTTATATAGACACGAATAGGGTTAGGGTTACACAAGTCGGTTACAATGGTAGGAGATCTACATATCGTTATCGCCAAGCTTGCCTTCACGCCAAGAAAAGTCCTATCCGGACCGGGGAGGAAGAGTCTTCAATCTTGTATCTTCATAGTCTAGAAGTCGGCCAAAGATGATAGTTGACCATCCGGGACACCCCTAGTCCATGACTCCCTCGGTAGCCCTGAACCCGAGGCTTCAATAGCGGCCAGTCTGCTGGCGCATATTGTCTTGACATTGCAAGGCGGGTTCCTCCTCGAATACTTCATAGAAGGTTTTGAACACAAGGATAGTGTCGGCTCGTAAAAAAGTTCCACACATACCATAGAGAGAATAATTTTTATGCGGATGTCTGTTGGCGTGTTCTGCTGATGACATCACACCACCGGCAAGCCTTTATTGAATCATTTTCTTGTCCCACCTCAGTAGCGTTTAGCGGCGGTTTCTTGTGCGTCTTATCAGCGTGGTCATTGCCCCTTATTCCAGTTCTCATCAATATGAGGCGTGGGTAACCCAACGTGCCCGTTAGCCGCCTCCTCTATCGGCGAGTCCCAATCGACCACAGGGGCTCTTGTATTCAACCTCTTTATAATGAGACCAAGGCCCTCTTCTTTTTCAATCTCAATCGAATCCGCCTCTAGCATGAGTTCCAACACCCAAAGCTTGATTCGAGGTGCTTCGGACCTTCAGCGATGTCGGCTCCGACCATACCTGCCGGTGGATGCCTTCTTCGATTCTGGGAAGAAGATGTGCTAAGCTACGAGGCGCCGGTATCTAACCCGGCGAGATTTTGCATAGGCTGCTGCTCCGGGGCAGGTCATTCCCTCTCGAGCGGCGAGAGCATGGTGTTGTATCTCACTTCCTTGAGTTTAGGCTTCCCGGTGATCCCTTTGTCTGCGGGGCTCATGTTTTATTATGGGCTGGAATTCCCGACTTGAATCCAGTCCATCCTCCGTCGTCGTCATTCATTGTTGTATGTGAAGCCTTTCTCGCATTACCCGCCACTTGGATTGTGGCTCAATACTTTTAAGGTGGAGCCAAAAGATGATCAAGGGCAACATCTGCGATCTTGGAGGGGCTATCATAAGCAAGTCGCTGATGCTCAAAATCAGCAGGGGCTCTTTCCGGTGGAGCTTGGTTTGTGCAGAGGTAGTTCTATATCACGCTCCCGGGGCACCAAATGGGTGGCGCCTCCTTCGCTCAGGTCCACAGCGGCTGGCGTCATGGGTCAACAAGGGGACTCGTTGGGGGCACGTCCAGGAGCGTTCCTACATTGCAGGGCCGATGTCGAGACCTCCAGAAGAGAGATCAATCTGGTCGTGGTGGCGCAGGTTATGTTGATTGGCGCCATACGCCTGCAGCGTCCCCCTCAAATGCAGAGAATTTAATCCGGAGGACCACAAGCTCTCAACATTTTATGGATGCGGCGCGTGGAGATGTATAAACTGTTCTTGGATCACAAGAAAGTGTCGGACCTGGTGAGACACAAGACTAGCTCTGTCCTTGAATACTCAAGTAAGTAGTCACATGCCGGACGGGCTGTCAGTTCATTTATCATAAACTTGCCCTTAAAGGCTGTTTCTTGAGCGAGTGGATAGCGAAGGCAAAGTTGATAAGGTGTCGACTCCCTCCCGGAAACGCGGATCCGTCTTGACCAAGATCTTGAAGGTCGCGCCTTTTGAAGAAAGCGAAGGGGGCGAGGCAACTGCCTCCATGAAGGAGGCTTTCAAGGAAGGAGGATCAAAAGTCCCACCCTCAAGGGAGAAGAGGAACGCCGGAGATCCGGTCAAGGCCTCAAGAGGAAAGAAATCTTCGTCGGAGAGTCGGCGCTGGGAAGTACCCTAGCGCACTATTTCCCCAAGGGATCAGCCCTCCATGATAGTAAGTAAAGAAGGGTCTTGTAATAAGGGACATCCTGTTTATTTACGAAGATAACGAAACTCGGCGTTCCTCAAGCTATGAAAATGCACTATAATTTGCTTGTCATCAATGCTGCAAATATCTGTCTCTCTCAACATAGTAGATCATCATTAGACACTAAATCCTTCAATGAGCTTGCAAAATGCTTGCATTAGATCCCTCATTAGACACTATATGTTCATCACCAGGAGCATGTAAAATGTTTGCATCAAACCTTCATTTCTGTTCATTAGACACTTGAGGCTCAAGAACAACATGAGCTTGTATGTTTGCAGGAAACTTGATTAGATATATCAGTTGATCGATTCGATTATTGATTGGGGAGTTATAAAATAAGTAGAAATTGGTTTCATTTTCTCATAGATTCCCTACATACAATCAGTTTTAACACCATTAGGTTTAACTATTGGCCAGATTGAAGAGTTGAATTAGATATAATCGGGGATGTGATGTACCTGCTCGTTGCATGCTACTCACAAGCTCTGTTGTCCGTTTATAAGCTCGATGCCATGCCGTCTGCCGCTTGCTGCCTCCATGAGCTACACCGAGTTTGGATCCTCATCTTCTTGTCCTTCATTAAGCTTGAAGCCCGTGACAGCCCTCAACGGTAGCGAGGAAGTCTGTGTCGGTCTGTCAGCGGTGACTAGGTTAGGAGAACGAACCGGAAATTTGGGCGCGAATGAATTGGGATTTTTCTGCGTCGTCGATATAGGAGGCGCTTGTTTGACCATGAGAGCTTTGCTATAGGGCCTGCCTTGCACTTATGTTATTGGCCCATCAAATTGAAACATTTTTTCATTTTTACATTGCACGATCGTGCGTTGGGGCCGAACAAAATTAGCATGGGCCAACTGGACGACTCAAACTGATTGCACAGAAGGCCACACGGTGGCCGCCCATATAGCCCTATGGTGGAATTAAGCGCTGCGTGTGCGATTGGATAGTGAAAAAATATTCCGGTGGCTGTTTCCACAGAATGCATATATAACATATCAGTGATAGCTACCATCTTACCAGATTAACCCATATACGACTTACCATCTCTGATTATTGGAATAAAAAGAAGTATTGGGATGCGTGTCAAAGCAATTGATGCCATGGACTCCTTGTACAACCTTGTAAGCGAAAAAGAAGTTGCGATGTGCTGTACAAAAGAACTAGCATAAGTTGATTACTGCTTCTCAATTTTAGTTAGCCACTTGTTGCAAAATTGTCCAATTCGTTGCTTGGCTTAATTTAGTTTACTCTGTTTACATAATGGCACGACCTATTAATCATATGGTAGAGCTAAGCCTATCTATGTATTTGATACTTCTTTGTTAAGATTTACTTTGCCTTAACTTAAATATCTACTTGTTTGTTTAACGCATTGCTGCTGCAGTTACAATGATGTTAATAACTACTTTTGACATCAATTGAAACTCTTTAATTCCTTGTTTGTTTAAGCGGTTTGTTGTTATAACTCCCGTTGAGATGTTTCTTAACTTTTCGAATCAATCGAACTTTAATGGCAAAACAGGTTAGCCCAAGATCAAAGAAGCGAGGTCCCCATGGACGTTGCATCATCCTACATGGACCGAGGCCAATCGTGCATTACAATTGCCAGCTGCTGATGCTCTAGAAGCTAAACTAGTGGTAGAAAGAGATTCATACGCACTTAGAGATGAAGTTGACATGTTGAGGAAGCAAACAGCACAATCACAAGCGATACTCAAGACAACCATTAAATATTTGGTGGATTTCAAAATGAAGCAAGCTGAGACTGACCAGATTGTTAAGGTCCTGAAGGAAAAAAGGAAATTAAATTCCTACTTGGTAAATCATAGGTGAAATGTTCTTTCCATGGTTGAATAACCTTTGTGTTTTCTGATCATGTAATCAATCAAACCATTTGTTTTAGAGATCATGTAATAATTGTATTTTTTGTTTTTGGTTTGTAATTTTATTTGAGCACAAGTTTGTATTAATTGATAAGACTAGGAGACATTTCATTTGGATTGCTGTGCGGACCTACAAATATGCCAATCGGGCTGAATGTGCATTCAGAAATAGTAGTAGTATAGATGGACCATAAGTGTACGCATCGGAAAGGGCCAAGATGTTGGCTAAAAAAGGATCTGTTGTAGCCAAAAAAAGTACAGTGGCTGGCTTATGTATGTTAGTTGATATTATTGATCCATATACTATATAATGTTTATATGTTACGTTAGTTGTACATTATTGGTTGATTATTCGGTATTTGAATCTTGATACATCGCTTGTGTACATATCTAAATGGGAGTACACATATCTTTGTGTGTGACATTTAGTTGGACATAAAGTGTTCCAAATATTGAATTCACCTTAAACTGGATTCTAGCTTCGAATTCACGTATCGGCATTTGTAAATCATATTCATATATATGAGCGGGAATACATCTTTGTCGTGCTTTTGAAGATATATAAAACACATAGAATGATTTATAAAGATTAGTATAGGAATACAAAATGGATTGAATTTAGGTGCCAGAATGGCGTGGATGCTTATTGTCCCAAAATTGAAAGCGGCAAAATGTCCACTCCCGTCGTCTGCAGGAGCCAAGTGTTTGGGAGATGGAAATTACTGTCTACCTTACAGACAATCCATGGGCGATTTTCCTGCTCTCAATAGGGTGGGTTAGTAACTTCAAGTAGATGTGACCGACCGCCTCTAAGCCCATTCCAACACGGTGGGCGCCAAACATGACCAAACACATTTGATTCAAGCTCGCTCGAAAGACCTGCTCCCTCCATTTCCCCATTCATACGCGGTGGTGACAAAAAAACTCGACTCGGCGAAATTGATGTAGGCAAATATTTTCAATAGGGCAGGTTTGTAACTTCAATCGGGCGTGACACAACCGCCTACACTATCAGCCTGTTCATACACCGTGGCGCCAACCATGGCGCCAACCACCTCCTCCTGAAATCGCTCTGGGCAAATATTGGCGAGATCTTGAGATTCTTGTCCTATCCCCAACCGATGGGGCGTCCAAATTTTAAGCAGGGGCTAAGTTAGTAACTTTCCCATATTTGAGACGGTAGCGTCCTAAAAACATGGTTCCCCATACCTCTCCTCCATTTTCCCATTCATACACGTCGCGCTAGAACACCCCATCCCACACCAGCCTTCGTCATACCCCATCCATATGTACTCCACCATCCATCCCACCTTCCTCCACCATCTGGGGGCGCCTACCAAGACCG
The DNA here is from genome assembly GCA_021605205.1 of Aegilops longissima. NCBI lineage: Eukaryota > Viridiplantae > Streptophyta > Magnoliopsida > Poales > Poaceae > Aegilops > Aegilops longissima. The sequence goes on from JAHIAM010007052.1 coordinate 45,173, forward strand.
CGTCGTCCCTTTGCTAGAGATGGTCGTTTCTCATCCTGACGGGACCAATAGCCTTGCATCGTCCTCTCGCTTCATCGGTAGTCATCCTCTTTGCGGGGCAGCTCACACGACCTTCTCTTCCACATAGCAGGACTTATCCCCGATGCACCGTCTACCGTGTGATTTGCTTCAGCGCCACCGACAGCCCTTCGCACCCCGATGCCTACGGCACATAAGAGGTGGTACTTCATATCTCCTCTTTTGATCTCAACTAGAAAATAGATCTTAACTTGGTTACTCTACTTTCTTTTCAGCTCTTAGAATTTAGTTCTTAATTGAAGCAAACAATGGATGCTAAATATCATTTCTCCGGTTTGCACTTCAAATCTGCCATGGCACAGCCATAATGCGGTTTAATTGATCATGTTGGTTCCGTGGTGGTTTCTTTAATAGAAATGGGAGGAAACCCTCTTTGCTAAAAATATGCTATAGTTTCCCCTTTTATGATCACTATCGATCGAGAATCGTGCTTCGTGTCATAATAACTTGCTCCGCCATCAAGCTAAACAAGCTTAGTTGTTCAAATCTGAATCTGATATTATTAAGCGAGTTGTTTAATTGGTCACTAAATGTTCCTAACTTAGTTTGTTGCATGATGCTTTCGGGTGTATCTCTACAAGGTGCCCATGGTGGGCGACCGCCCAGGATTTTAGGTGCGTCAGGCCCGATTCCTCTACTGTACACTGCGCTCGATCTCTACTGCCCCGCCGCCTGCCTGCGGCGACTTGCAAATCTCGGACGGCATGACTCTAGGAGGAGGCGGGACTAACGGGAGGCCGAGAGCCTTCGCCCAACAGCGTCACCGCTGCCGGAGGCGCCGTCGTGCCTACCTTCCCAACCCATTGAGGCTCAGGCGTGCACCCACCAAGCCAACCCGATTTATCAGATCGCCCTCAACACTCGGACACTCCTCATCACCCATTTTCTAATTGATTCATTACTCATTAAGCGGGTGTCATTAGGGTTTTTGTGTGCTCGTGCTACCTACACTTAATGGTTGAGATGTATTTGGTAATCTTTAGTACCTCTAAAGTTCACAGGGTTTCAAAATTCGGCCCTCGGAGCGAAACTAGTCATTTTGGATTGTTGATTCGTAGTGACATTGACCCAGTTACTCTGCAAGCCAGGTTTGTTGACAATTTTACTTGTCTTTCTTACTCATTCGATATAATATTATAATATCCAACTATTCACGTCGATTAGTTGCAAACAATAAGTGCTAGACAAACTTCTTCATTTAGATTTTGGCGATCTATTCTGCGATTACAATTCGCATACTTGTCCTAATAAGCTCACAAGTAAATGAATGATTCACTACATCTATGCTTGCCTTGTCATATTTCTTGTCAATATTCTTTTAGGGTGGACCACCTGTTTCTAAATCTTTGGAACCGTGAACATGAGTGAATAGTACTCTATGTGATCTCTTCCATCATGTGTGGGTAGCGAACCTTTGCATTGTATAGAAAGAAAGTGTCATTTCTAGCTTTTACATAGGTTTGATATTTTACATGGAATACAATCTGCCTACTTGCTTTGTGTGCACTACCAACCTCCACCCTTGAAGCTAAACATTCGTCCTCATAATTGCTTAGTTTATTTGTTCAAATCTGAATTTCATATGATTCTAATGTTCCTACTTCAGTTTTGAAATGTGTGCCTGCATTATAGAGACATAAGGGTTTGTATTTGTGTGAGTGCAGGTCAGCACGGGTTGGGGAGGTGAACTTTGCATATACTGCGGGTTTATGGGAGACACTCTCGAGTTGAATCCATAATGCATTCCATAGATAATCGACTACTTTTTATGTTTTCATGAATCTTAGATTACGAACACATCATAATGATTATGAGCTTGCGGCGCAGAAAGAATAAAAGCGAGAACAATGCCATGGCTGTCAAACTTGGCATTAAGGGACTGAAATCTAGTTTGGATGCAATGCAATGCAAGCTCTACACCTCTGATTCATGCTCGAATATGATCCTAGGTGATTACGAGCTAGAGGAAGACCTAAGTCAATGTGGCTCCCTAGTGGAGAGTCGGAGGAAGATGCCTATCTTATTCACCCATCAAGGTACTTGCTCTAACTTTCCAAGGTTACATTGCTCGCATATCTTACAGTGATGCTTTGCATTGCTTCTACTTTGTTGAACTGCCATTAGCTTAGTTTACATCGTGTATGTGAATCATCTGCCTATCCATTTTGATTACACATTCCATCGGTCATCATACCATATTTATCCATTCAAATGTTGTTCTTGTGTATCGGGCGTTCAAAGGATGAGGTGATTGCTGATCGTGGAGGACACAAGCAAAGTATTTGGAAAAGGTAGTGGCTTTGATAAATCAAATAGCCCATTAGGTGTAGTTGCAATATCACGACCCACAAAATACCCCAACTCTAGCAGACTCTAGCCTTACTACCTGGTCATTTACGATGCCCCAACTCAGCGGACCCCAACTCCAGCAAACAGTATGATTATGCAGTTGACATAGCACCAGTGTACGGCCATAAAACCCCATTGCAAAGAGTACACCAAATCCGTTGCCAAATCCTTTTGAACCGAGAGCCCCAATTGTAGCAAATGGGACCCTCTTCCATTTCTTCCAGTTTAGAAGGCGAAGCTTATGTTGTTGTCAGGAACTTTGTGCATCTTTCCTTCATGGAAAGATTATACATGAACACAGAACAATTTCGATCTTCCTCCTAACTTCTGGCGTAATAATGTACTAATATTATTCATGGTCATTATTGCATATGTTTACTGTGACGAGAAGACACAAGATTTCATTCTTTTAAATAGGCGAGAGCAAACTGGATTGTGATGACGAGCAAGAGTTGGTTCGCTTTTCAAGCACTTTCGTTGATGAAATGTCGTTCCTACGAGGCAAAGCGCGCCGATGGCAAGCCTCGGGCGAAAATTTCTGTAAAGTCTCTAGTGCTACATTTATCAAGCGGTGGTTGGAATAATCTTGTTACACATTGGTCTCGGCTGCGGTAAGGTACTGTCTATGATATCACATCACAATTTGAACTACATTTCTGCATTTGCCTTAATGTCTCATTTGTCTACGAAACTGTTAGCGAGAAGAACATCCGTTCTCAAGGGACCACGAGAATCTACACTTATATGCGCACTTGCATTGCTCTTGTGAGTACCTCTTGCCTATGACCATACTTACTTTCATAGTTGTTTGATTATGTAGCATCCTGCACATGTTAGCCTCATAATCTTCCATTTGGTGGACATTATAAGATCCATATGGACTCTTACATAAATTTAGAATCAACCCAATTCTTTTGAAGAGGTTTAGCTCTGCGAGTCCTCTTGTAAGGACGAGCGTGGTCTATCCTTTGTACTTACATTAACAGCTACTTCTAAAGGTTGGTAGTTGATTATGTAGCATCAATATGCATCTTATCTCCATTAACCTCTATTCCTTCGATATTATCATATCTATAATTACTCTCTACAAAATGTAGAAATGCAGGCAATGCTTATGAAGAGCGTTACGTGAAATTCTTGAGTTATCCTTCCCTTGACATGGAAAGGGCATTATAAAGCCGGTGTTAGCTTGTTAATGTAAGTTAGTCCTTCTAAAGCCTTTATCCTCAACTATTTTTTTAATTTTCTCATACTCCTGTCGATTATAGAACGGCGGATCTCGGGTAGGTGGTCCCGAACTATGAGTCTAAGCGGATGGTAATAGGAGACACAGGACACGATGTTTTACCCGGAGTTGGGCCCTCTCGATGGAGGTAATACCCTACTCCCTTGATTAATATTGATGATATGGGTAGTACAAGAGTAGATCTACCACGAGATTAGAGAGGCTAAACCTAGAAGCTAGCCTATGGTATGATTGTTGTTACTCCTGGACTAAAACCCTTGGTTTATATAGACCGAATAGGGTTAGGGTTACACTGATCGGTTACAATGGTAGGAGATCTACATATCCGTATCGCCAAGCTTGCCTTCCACGCCAAGGAAAGTCCTATCCGGACCGGGCGAAGTCTTCAATCTTGTATCTTCATAGTCTAGAGTCGGCCAAAGATGATAGTTGACCATCCGGACACCCCTAGTCCATGACTCCCTCGGTAGCCCTGAACCGAGGCTTCAATGGCCGAGTGCAGCGCATATTGTCTTCGGCATTGCAAAGCGGGTTCCTCCTCGAATACTTCATAGAAGGTTTTGAACACAAGGATAGTGTCGGCTCGTAAAAAAGTTCCACATACCATAGTAGAGAATAATTTTTCTGGATCTCTGGCGTATTCTGGCGTGACATCACACTGCGGCAAGCCTTTATTGAATCATTTTCTTCCCACCTCAGTAGCGTTTAGCGAGGGTTTTCTTGCCACGTCTTATCAAAGCGTGGATCGTGCCCCCTTATTCAGGATTCTCATCAATACAGACGTGGGTAACCCAACGCGTGCGGTTAGCACGCCTCCTCTATCGGCGAGTCCCAATCGACCACGGGGAGGGCTCTTGGTATTCAACCTCTTTATAATGAGACCAAGGCCCTCTTCTTTTCAATCTCAATCGAATCCGCCTCTAGCATCGGTTCCAACACCCAAAGCTTGATTCAGGTGCGGACCTTCAACGATGTCCGGCTCCGACCACCACGGCGGTGGATGCCTTCTTCCGTTCTGAAGAAGATGTGCTAAAACTGCGAGGCGGTATCTAACGGCGAGATTTTGCAAGCTGCTGCTCGGGCAGGTCATTCCCACTCCAGCCAGCGAGCATGGTGTTTGTATCTCACTTCCTTGAGTTTAGGCTTCCCGGTGATCCCTTTGTGCGAGGCTCATGTTTATTATGGGCTGGAATTCCGACTTGAATCCGGAGTCCATCCTCCCGTCTCGTCATTCATTGTTGTATGTGAAGCCTTTCTCCGCATTACCGCCGCCGGATTGTGGCTCAATACTTTTAAGGTGGAGCCAAAAGATGATCAAGGGAGCAACATCACAGTGCGGAGGGCTATCATAACAAATCTTGCTGATGCTCCGTGGCCGAGGCTCTTTTCGGTGGAGCTTGGTTTGTGGCAGGGAGTGGTTCTATATCACGCTCGGGGGCACCAAATGGGTGGCGCCTCCGCCTTCCTTTCGAGTCCACCACGGTTGGCGTCATGGGTCAACAAGGGGCTCGTGAGGGCCGTCCAGGGCGTTCCTCATTGCAGGGCCGTGTCGAGACCTCCAAGAAGAGATCAATCTAGTCGTGAGTGGCGCGGAGTTATGTTGATTGGTATACATACTAAGCGTCACCCCCTCCGTGCTGGGAATTTAATCCGGAGGGACCACAAGCTCTCAACATTTTATGGAGTCTGCGCCGTGGAGATGTATAAACTGTTCTTGGATCACAAGAAGTGTCGGACTGGCCGAGGACACAAGACTAAGCTCTGTCGCTTGAGATACTCAAGTAAGTATCACATACCGGAGACGGGCTGTCAGTTCATTTATCATAAACTTGCCCTTAAAGGCTGTTTCTTGAGCGAGTGGATAGCGAAGGCAAAGTTGATAAGGTGTCGACTCCGCTCCCGGAACCGCGGGATCTCGTCTTGACCAAGATCTGAAGGTCGCGCCTTTTGAAGAAAGGCGAAGGGGAGGCGGGGAAGCAACTGCCTCCATGAAGGAGGCTTTCAAGGAAGGAGGATCAAAAGTCCCACCCTCCAGGGAGAAGAGAACCCGGAGATCCAGGTCAAGGCCTCAAGGAAAGAAATCTTCGTCGAGAGTCCGTGGGAAGTACCCTAGCACTATTTCCCCAAGGGATCAGCCCTCAATGAGAGCGTAAAAAAAGAAGGGTCTTGTAATAAGGGACATCCTGTATTTATTTACGAAGATAACGAAACTATACCTTGTAGTTGGATCTCAGCCCTTTCGAGCTTCGTCCAGGATCTTCTTAGGAGATGATGGAGCAACGCCTCCACCTATCGCACCTTCATGCGAGGCGGGCGACCACGAGGTGTAAATCACGGAGGATTTCCCAGAGTCGGCGGACGAAGGTCGCGCCAAGCGTCTTGATCGGGAGGCTGAAGGATCTTCTCGGGCGGCTATCTCGAGAAAGATCACCGTGCGCTAATGGAGTGCGGTGATTGAAAAATTGCATCCGAGGCGGATTGCATGAAACCATCGAAGCTTCTTGGCGGGGTTGAAGTGCATAAAAATGGTGTACCTTCGGCGATTATGCATATAGGATGCACCACATTATAGATAGTAGCCCGAGACTCGGTATGTTGTCAAAATTGTGGCGTGTCGAGATCGTAATTCAGTTATAACATATCGCGCTCTAAATAGGTGGCGGGCGTCCGATGGCCAGCCGGATGATGAATTGCGAACTAAGCGGCAACAGCGAAGCGAATCACGGACCGCTTGTCAATAAGCGGTTTGACAAGTCACAAGGTATCGACTTCTTTGCGGGCGCTGGTAAGGAGCTTGGCGCCCGTGCCTTACTACTTGTATGCTTAATGCGGTGGTGCGGCTGCTGTGGAGGAGCTGCGGCGGAACTTCGCCGAGCTAAGAAGCAAGCGAGAAATAGTATGTCGGCGCTTTAGAAGCGGCCAAAAAAGCTGACGGGCTGCTCCTTTGCCGAGCAAAGAGGAAATGGCTGATATGGCCATAAAGTTGAAGAATGCTACCGACCGCTGCGGGGTTCTTGAAAAAAGCGTCAAAGCGGGCAAGAACCTGAAAAGGGCCGCCGAAGCCAAGGATGCCGCTGCAATGAGAGGCAAAGGAGGAGCTGCGTCCGCTATGTGGATGTTCTCGGGAAAGCCTTTTACGCTGGGAGGAAGTTCACGGATCGAAGTATGCTCGAGTTGGACGGTTGTGGAGTTAGGAGGATGCTTATCTGGATTTAGCGGCGAGTGCATGAGCCGTCGAGCACTTAGGGCTGAAGGGCATAGAAGGAAGAGCTGTTTTAGTCGCAGATTCCATAGTCGAGCATCCTCTTACATTAACGATCGGTTGGCGAATTGGCGAGCTAAATCGATTGTCCAGACTTGCCATGAAGCATGTCATGTGACTCATTGTGGCGGAAACCTCGGTAGAAGAGTTATTTTGGCTTAGTGCAGCAGTTTCCTTGGTGCGGTACAGCGTATCGGCGCAATGAAGCGGTCGGCGTGCATTGAGGTGCGCGGATGGCTCTTGCCCGTGTCAAGACATCTTGGCGAAATGAAGGCCACCGACGTTGCGTCCCAATTGAGACGGAAGCGAGTACCGGTCGGCGCTATTTTGAGGAAGTTCTTCGAGCGCTCGTTTAATAGAGCGCAATGCTCGAAGGATGTTATGTTTGAATGACATGTGTAACTTGTGAAACAATGTTTCAATATAATATAAAACTTTTTATACTTGTGCATTCAAGTAGTAAACTACTCCTGTCTGACCGTTGATGTATATGTATATATAACTGAAAGATGGCGGTCTTGACCCATTACGCACATAGTGCGGGGGTGTTTACTAAGAAAGCGCTTTTCACATAATCAACGTCTTGGTCCTATTAAGGAGGTGGTAGCGTAGCAAACTAGGCAACGGACTATAATGCTTTATCACTTTCACTTAGCCATAGGAGTTGATGGTGGGGCTACTATATAGCCCTGGAGGCGCACTCTCGAATTAGGGTGCGTATATGCTGACGGGAAGCGGTCCTTCGTTAATCTGGAGAATTCTAAACATTCGGTGGGTCATCGAGTGGTTGACTAGTCTCTCGCTATATCATGACAGTCAGTTTTGGCTTTCTCTCTTGAGGTGCTTTCTTTGGCGAGCGGGCATAATCGCGATGAGTTCTCCACGGTGCCGTGTTAGCCGATAGAGCGGGCGTAAGGCAGCAAAAACAGGGCTGGGCAAACCCAACATTTGACCAAAGACATGATTGGGCTGATGCATATAAGGCTAACTTCGAGACCCGAACACTCCCTAAGGTTTGGTCTTTTATAAAGTGGGTTGAACAATGCCCTTGATAACAACCCCTGGTGTCGAGTGCGTAAAAATTCAGCGGCCGAAGCCAAAAGCGCCAGCCTCCTCCTCGGTTATAACAAGAGACGAGGATTAATAACAACAAGAGCGAGTGAGAAAAGGTTTACGCGGGTCTTAATCGAAAGAATCCTTACAGCGGGTCCTGCTGCCGTCCACGCGTGTCTCCGTTGTGCCGTATCCTGGCGGGTATAACACAGCGTTCATCTGTAAAGGAAGGAACTTAGTTGAAAAAGATCGTCGCGAAAATGTAATTTGAAATAAGCAGTACAATTCAAAAATGAATAAAATTGAGCTTTATTGTCTCTTGTTGTACATGCATGCAGCCCCTTGTGAGGGTTCTGCGACTAGTAAGCCCTTGTTTATTTAAGCGAACTTGCCTAAGTGTCCGAAGTGCAGGCGACCTACTTTAGATGCTTTGATCGGAAAAGCTGTATTAGTGTGAGGCTGTTAAAGGCGGTCTCACATTTTACTGATAGGGAATACTTGGGTTTCCTTTAATGAGATGATGCCTCGTGGACGGGCATTTTAAGTGTAAGAGATGCATAATGCGGAATTGCGTTAAAAGGTAAGCTTGGCGTCCCAATAGTGTGATGGCTACTTTTAAATGGGGCGACATGGAAGACTAACTTTTCATGACGGAAGTTGTCGGATGAACCGAACATAACTTCTAATGTTAGGAGCCCGTACAATGGGCATATGTGCTGGCATTATTCCTTTAAAGTATTGCTATGGCTAATTTTGGTTGGGTCTATTCCCATCTTGCGGTTGTGTCTGATATATCGGGTTTATGTCCTTCCCGCCGTCCATGAGACTTGTGTAAATGGAATCCGTCGACTATAGGATCCAATAAGGATCCATCCTGCATTCGGATACTTTGGAGTAGTCACGATGGTCGAAGGTGATTGGTTTTGACAACCAGTGTTGGTACTCCGCTAGGGTAGATCATGCGACACGCATTTTATGGCGTTGCTCTATTTTTCCCTTTTATCACGTGAATGAGTTTACTGTTTTAACCTCTTGTGGGAAATTCTTTTGTTTTCGGTGCTACCTTGTGGTGTTCCGAGAGCTTTTGAATCCGGCATTGTTATCGGCTCTTGGTTGTTTCCCTGTCGGCGCTGGTCCTTTTTGCATCGTGGTTTCCCATTTCCATCCCTGACCTCGGATGTACTTGGGTCGCTGGTGCTGCATCTTGCTAACCAGCTATCCTCTCCAGCATAGCGGGTCAGAACTTATTAATGCTGCCATTGTTCTCGGCTTTTCTTGGCGAGTGTCTGCGAACCATTCGTCTCGGACGTTGTGTTTGAAGGCTGCTAAGGCTTGGCGTCCGGACGATCGACTAGTTAGTTCTTTTGGTAAGAACCTGTTCGAATTTCGGGGCTGACTCTCCGGGCTGTTGAGTTATGTGACTTAGATCATACGCATCGGAGGCGGACATAGGTCCCCGAAATTTTGCTGAAAGCATCCTCGAGCTCTTCCCAACTTCAATGTTGTTTCGGGAAGGCTTTTAAGCCAATGCCGAGCTGGCCCTTTGAGTTTGAGGGTAAGTATTTTATGGCGTGGAGGTCATATCCTCGGCCATGTATGTGCGAGGATGTAATCCTCGATCCAGACTCCGAGTGCATTTGTTCCGTCGTATGCCTCTATGTTTACGGGTTTGAATCCGCTGGAAATTCGTGATCCAGCACCTCATCGGTGAAACATAGGGGATGTCTGGCGCCCTATATTTAGGTGTGCCGTGGTGTTGAATACTCGACCGTTGTGTTGCTTTCTAGAGCTTGCTTTCTTGGCCCGTAGATAGACGGCTGGGCCATTCTTTTAGTCGATTCCTTATCACGGATCACGTGCGGCTTGTGTGTGGCGCCGCTTGCCACTCTATGTTTGCCACGTGGTCATCTATCCGCCAAGCGGCCTCTTTGTTCTTTGATCGTGGGGGCTCTGGCCTCGTCAATTCGAACGTAGTTTGCGCTTTGGGTAGCTCTTTGTTGGTATCGCCATATTTTGCAATGGTGTTGAGTACTTTGCTCCTTCTCATTTGGAGTCGTCTTCCGCTGTTTTGAGCTTCCGTTTACCTTTTTAAGGCTACGTGCGGTGGCGGCGAGCTCTGTGAAGTTCTTCTGCTCCAATGATATGTCCGTGAAGATTGTCGGACTGCTGTTTATTCTTGGGAGACGGGTTGTTTATCAAGTTATCCTGTTGGGATGGTTGCTCCATGGCATGTTAAATCGTCCCGGACTTCGCTCTGCTATGGAGTGCAATGTGGTATTTGTGTTTGTCGAGGTGGGGTTTTGGCGGCACTTACGTCGCGTTTTGTACTTTTCGGGAGGATTACTTTTCGCGATGTCCGTTGCTCCTCGCTTCTCCCCTTGGGTGTATCCACCACACATCGGTGAGTTGTGGTGGCCTTCGATCTTCTGGCGCTGGTTCTTGGTCGTCTCGACATCATCATCCATCCGTCGATGTCTTGGTCGAAGTCGAGCATGTCGGTTAAATCATCAGCGATGGCTCTGAAGTGGGTGGTGGGTGGGCGTTGAATTTCCTCGTCGTCGAATCCCAACCTTCGACCGTAGTCCGGCCAGAACCCTCGATAAAGAGAGAGACTTTAGAGAGTTCGAGGATATCGCGAAAGGCAAGTCTTTGAAAGATGTCATGATGAATTCCATAACCGTGTCGCATTCGTGGCGGTAGCGGAAGGTTAGTCCGGAAAGTCCGGCACACAGGAATCCACGAGCCGTGGCGGACGAGGATGGTGTTATTTCGTCGCCATAGAATTCAGCCCCGGTGGTGTCAACCAACCATCCTCGTCGGCGAATCGGCTCGAATCAATGGTCGGGCCGGACACTAATCTGACCTCGGAGGACCTTTACGGCGGCGAGTTAGATCATGCCCATCGAGATAGTCGCGGCGTGCTCGGCTGCGGCTCGAATCGTCGAAGATCAAATCTCCAGGGATGTTGGTCGTGTAGTTTAAACTTCAAACGACACGATGGCGGGGTGTAGCTTCGATCTGCTCGGATGGCCAAGCATTGGCCCTTGATGCAAAACCGCCGAATCACGAAGATCTGTCAGGGAAAGGTCTCACCTGGACCGCATCATTGATGATGATCAAAGACCATCGGGCCCTCGGTGATGACGAGAGGAACTCTCAATGAGAGCACCAATGTTGGTGTCAAAACCGGCGGATCTCGGGTAGGGGTCCCGAAATGCGTCTAGGCGGATGGTAACAGGAGACAAGGGACGATGTTTTACCGAGTTGGGCCCTCTTGGATGGAATACCCTACTCCTGCTTGATGAATATTGATGATATGGGTAGTACAAGAGTAGATCTACGAGATCGAGAGGCTAAACCTAGAAGCTAGCCTATGGTATGATTGTTGTTACGTCCTCGGTTAAAACCCCGGTTTATATAGACACCAAATATGGTTAGGGTTACAGTCGGTTACAATGGTAGGAGATCTACATATCCGTATCGCCAAGCTTGCCTTCCACGCCAAGGAAAGTCCCTAGGGACACGGGATGAAGTCTTCAATCTTGTATCTTCATAGTCTAGGAGTCGGCCAAGATGATAGTTAGACCATCCGGACACCCTAGTCGGACTCCCTCACTCCCTATCGTTTACTACATTGGTTCTGTTTTTCTACCAAAATGCATGTTATTAAGCAAGTAAGTTCTAAGTTTTACTTGTAAAACCAAATTCATATTCATACCATGCACATTACTTAATACTCCCTATATGTATGCTTGTTTTGTGGATCTATTATGCGGTGTGTGGTGAAGCACCCACGTTTGCACCTTGTCATCTCTGTTTTATCTTCGATGGTGATGATATGAACAACATGCCATGCACATTATCCAAAATAGATACAATGATTTTCTTTATGGTTCATCTATGCTTGCTATGTTGACATGGTAATCATGGTGGTGAAGCTCCCGCATTATGAACAATGCCAAATTATGCTATTGATATTTTGAACTTACTCTTTATTTTCTAATTTGAAATTGGATAGAATTAATGAGCAGTTATCATCTTTGTTTATACGCGTCAAACCTGTCATCTCTACGCTTTGTTTTAGGGTGATATGCACGATGGCATGCACAAATCTCTTGAAGGCGTGAGACAAACCCAACATATATTGCGACAAAGAAGGCAAAACATCTTGAAGATAGCGAGACAACCCCAAAGTCTTGTCTTGATCACGGTGTTCAAGTTACTTGAGACTAACGGTCGAGACAAGCTCACATAATTGATTTATACGACTCGGTTCGACTTCTTGAGTCCCAAGTTCTATGAAGGCATTCTACAACTCAACTTGGACTTGAAGTCCTATCTCTAAGAAAGATTGGAGAACACCAATGAGAACCTCATCGCTAAATAGCTACACCTAGAAGCTATGACCGACATGCTAGGCGATCTCCTGACCTTGCTCGGCCTTCTTGGCAGTTCCCCATAAAGCTAACCTTTCTTGCTGTCTTGGAAGTGGTCTCGGTTCGATGTATTATTTTATTCTGCTGCAATGGTGCCGATTTTTATGTCTGCTTCTTTGTTTGCTTTATGATCACTAGTGGCGAACTTTGATGCAGTGGATGTAATATACCTTAAATCCTTTATTGTATAGTGTAGGTTTATTCTTAGTTACTATCCGTAATTTCTTTATTGTATAAGTAGGTTTGTTCTTAATTCCTACTAATTACTGCCATCATTGCTATCTGAAAAAAATCAGATGTAGTCGACCCGGACGAAACATTCGACTCTTAATGGACCAGGTTTTTAGCGGGCCACAATTGGGCTAACTGCGTCTTTCTTAGGCGAATGATTGCGGCCTTCACACATTCTTGACCCAAACTTACACGCCTATATTTTAGTTGCCTTTTGTCGACCCAGTAGCTTAGTTTGGCGTAGCGTTGGGCCATTAACAAACTGAATATTGTCTTGGCTTTTACGGCGAGAGATGACTCACAGACGCTAGCGAGCCAAAATGCATGTTGGGCCTCAATTTTCACTAGTGTGGCAGACCTTGACAGGCGAAATGTAGACCGGGCGTTTGGGCCCGATTAGCTCACGGGCGTTACGGGCGAAACATATCTTGGGCCTTAGTTGGCCCGATATCATGGGCCTTTAAGGCGCAAAGCTTAATACAGGCATCAGCGGGCGAATGCGACATGCCTTTAACAGGCCCAAAGTCTCGGCGTTCCTCAAGCTATGAAAATGCACTATAATTTGCTTGTCATCAATGCTGCAAATATCTGTCTCTCTCAACATAGTAGATCATCATTAGACACTAAATCCTTCAATGAGCTTGCAAAATGCTTGCATTAGATCCCTCATTAGACACTATATGTTCATCACCAGGAGCATGTAAAATGTTTGCATCAAACCTTCATTTCTGTTCATTAGACACTTGAGGCTCAAGAACAACATGAGCTTGTATGTTTGCAGGAAACTTGATTAGATATATCAGTTGATCGATTCGATTATTGATTGGGGAGTTATAAAATAAGTAGAAATTGGTTTCATTTTCTCATAGATTCCCTACATACAATCAGTTTTAACACCATTAGGTTTAACTATTGGCCAGATTGAAGAGTTGAATTAGATATAATCGGGGATGTGATGTACCTGCTCGTTGCATGCTACTCACAAGCTCTGTTGTCCGTTTATAAGCTCGATGCCATGCCGTCTGCCGCTTGCTGCCTCCATGAGCTACACCGAGTTTGGATCCTCATCTTCTTGTCCTTCATTAAGCTTGAAGCCCGTGACAGCCCTCAACGGTAGCGAGGAAGTCTGTGTCGGTCTGTCAGCGGTGACTAGGTTAGGAGAACGAACCGGAAATTTGGGCGCGAATGAATTGGGATTTTTCTGCGTCGTCGATATAGGAGGCGCTTGTTTGACCATGAGAGCTTTGCTATAGGGCCTGCCTTGCACTTATGTTATTGGCCCATCAAATTGAAACATTTTTTCATTTTTACATTGCACGATCGTGCGTTGGGGCCGAACAAAATTAGCATGGGCCAACTGGACGACTCAAACTGATTGCACAGAAGGCCACACGGTGGCCGCCCATATAGCCCTATGGTGGAATTAAGCGCTGCGTGTGCGATTGGATAGTGAAAAAATATTCCGGTGGCTGTTTCCACAGAATGCATATATAACATATCAGTGATAGCTACCATCTTACCAGATTAACCCATATACGACTTACCATCTCTGATTATTGGAATAAAAAGAAGTATTGGGATGCGTGTCAAAGCAATTGATGCCATGGACTCCTTGTACAACCTTGTAAGCGAAAAAGAAGTTGCGATGTGCTGTACAAAAGAACTAGCATAAGTTGATTACTGCTTCTCAATTTTAGTTAGCCACTTGTTGCAAAATTGTCCAATTCGTTGCTTGGCTTAATTTAGTTTACTCTGTTTACATAATGGCACGACCTATTAATCATATGGTAGAGCTAAGCCTATCTATGTATTTGATACTTCTTTGTTAAGATTTACTTTGCCTTAACTTAAATATCTACTTGTTTGTTTAACGCATTGCTGCTGCAGTTACAATGATGTTAATAACTACTTTTGACATCAATTGAAACTCTTTAATTCCTTGTTTGTTTAAGCGGTTTGTTGTTATAACTCCCGTTGAGATGTTTCTTAACTTTTCGAATCAATCGAACTTTAATGGCAAAACAGGTTAGCCCAAGATCAAAGAAGCGAGGTCCCCATGGACGTTGCATCATCCTACATGGACCGAGGCCAATCGTGCATTACAATTGCCAGCTGCTGATGCTCTAGAAGCTAAACTAGTGGTAGAAAGAGATTCATACGCACTTAGAGATGAAGTTGACATGTTGAGGAAGCAAACAGCACAATCACAAGCGATACTCAAGACAACCATTAAATATTTGGTGGATTTCAAAATGAAACAAGCTGAGACTGACCAGATTGTTAAGGTCTGAAGGAAAAAAGGAAATTAAATTCCTACTTGGTAAATCATAGGTGAAATGTTCTTTCCAT
Source organism: Aegilops longissima (assembly GCA_021605205.1). Lineage (NCBI taxonomy): Eukaryota > Viridiplantae > Streptophyta > Magnoliopsida > Poales > Poaceae > Aegilops > Aegilops longissima. Next base: position 60,177 of record JAHIAM010007052.1, read on the forward strand.
GGTTGAATAACCTTTGTGTTTTCGATCATGTAATCAATCAAACCATTTGTTTTAGAGATCATGTAATAATTGTATTTTTTGTTTTTGGTTTGTAATTTTATTTGAGCACAAGTTTGTATTAATTGATAAGACTAGGAGACATTTCATTTGGATTGCTGTGCGGACCTACAAATATGCCAATCGGGCTGAATGTGCATTCAGAAATAGTAGTAGTATAGATGGACCATAAGTGTACGCATCGGAAAGGGCCAAGATGTTGGCTAAAAAAGGATCTGTTGTAGCCAAAAAAAGTACAGTGGCTGGCTTATGTATGTTAGTTGATATTATTGATCCATATACTATATAATGTTTATATGTTACGTTAGTTGTACATTATTGGTTGATTATTCGGTATTTGAATCTTGATACATCGCTTGTGTACATATCTAAATGGGAGTACACATATCTTTGTGTGTGACATTTAGTTGGACATAAAGTGTTCCAAATATTGAATTCACCTTAAACTGGATTCTAGCTTCGAATTCACGTATCGGCATTTGTAAATCATATTCATATATATGAGCGGGAATACATCTTTGTCGTGCTTTTGAAGATATATAAAACACATAGAATGATTTATAAAGATTAGTATAGGAATACAAAATGGATTGAATTTAGGTGCCAGAATGGCGTGGATGCTTATTGTCCCAAAATTGAAAGCGGCAAAATGTCCACTCCCGTCGTCTGCAGGAGCCAAGTGTTTGGGAGATGGAAATTACTGTCTACCTTACAGACAATCCATGGGCGATTTTCCTGCTCTCAATAGGGTGGGTTAGTAACTTCAAGTAGATGTGACCGACCGCCTCTAAGCCCATTCCAACACGGTGGGCGCCAAACATGACCAAACACATTTGATTCAAGCTCGCTCGAAAGACCTGCTCCCTCCATTTCCCCATTCATACGCGGTGGTGACAAAAAAACTCGACTCGGCGAAATTGATGTAGGCAAATATTTTCAATAGGGCAGGTTTGTAACTTCAATCGGGCGTGACACAACCGCCTACACTATCAGCCTGTTCATACACCGTGGCGCCAACCATGGCGCCAACCACCTCCTCCTGAAATCGCTCTGGGCAAATATTGGCGAGATCTTGAGATTCTTGTCCTATCCCCAACCGATGGGGCGTCCAAATTTTAAGCAGGGGCTAAGTTAGTAACTTTCCCATATTTGAGACGGTAGCGTCCTAAAAACATGGTTCCCCATACCTCTCCTCCATTTTCCCATTCATACACGTCGCGCTAGAACACCCCATCCCACACCAGCCTTCGTCATACCCCATCCATATGTACTCCACCATCCATCCCACCTTCCTCCACCATCTGGGGGCGCCTACCAAGACCGCGTCGTCCCTTTGCTAGAGATGGTCGTTTCTCATCCTGACGGGACCAATAGCCTTGCATCGTCCTCTCGCTTCATCGGTAGTCATCCTCTTTGCGGGGCAGCTCACACGACCTTCTCTTCCACATAGCAGGACTTATCCCCGATGCACCGTCTACCGTGTGATTTGCTTCAGCGCCACCGACAGCCCTTCGCACCCCGATGCCTACGGCACATAAGAGGTGGTACTTCATATCTCCTCTTTTGATCTCAACTAGAAAATAGATCTTAACTTGGTTACTCTACTTTCTTTTCAGCTCTTAGAATTTAGTTCTTAATTGAAGCAAACAATGGATGCTAAATATCATTTCTCCGGTTTGCACTTCAAATCTGCCATGGCACAGCCATAATGCGGTTTAATTGATCATGTTGGTTCCGTGGTGGTTTCTTTAATAGAAATGGGAGGAAACCCTCTTTGCTAAAAATATGCTATAGTTTCCCCTTTTATGATCACTATCGATCGAGAATCGTGCTTCGTGTCATAATAACTTGCTCCGCCATCAAGCTAAACAAGCTTAGTTGTTCAAATCTGAATCTGATATTATTAAGCGAGTTGTTTAATTGGTCACTAAATGTTCCTAACTTAGTTTGTTGCATGATGCTTTCGGGTGTATCTCTACAAGGTGCCCATGGTGGGCGACCGCCCAGGATTTTAGGTGCGTCAGGCCCGATTCCTCTACTGTACACTGCGCTCGATCTCTACTGCCCCGCCGCCTGCCTGCGGCGACTTGCAAATCTCGGACGGCATGACTCTAGGAGGAGGCGGGACTAACGGGAGGCCGAGAGCCTTCGCCCAACAGCGTCACCGCTGCCGGAGGCGCCGTCGTGCCTACCTTCCCAACCCATTGAGGCTCAGGCGTGCACCCACCAAGCCAACCCGATTTATCAGATCGCCCTCAACACTCGGACACTCCTCATCACCCATTTTCTAATTGATTCATTACTCATTAAGCGGGTGTCATTAGGGTTTTTGTGTGCTCGTGCTACCTACACTTAATGGTTGAGATGTATTTGGTAATCTTTAGTACCTCTAAAGTTCACAGGGTTTCAAAATTCGGCCCTCGGAGCGAAACTAGTCATTTTGGATTGTTGATTCGTAGTGACATTGACCCAGTTACTCTGCAAGCCAGGTTTGTTGACAATTTTACTTGTCTTTCTTACTCATTCGATATAATATTATAATATCCAACTATTCACGTCGATTAGTTGCAAACAATAAGTGCTAGACAAACTTCTTCATTTAGATTTTGGCGATCTATTCTGCGATTACAATTCGCATACTTGTCCTAATAAGCTCACAAGTAAATGAATGATTCACTACATCTATGCTTGCCTTGTCATATTTCTTGTCAATATTCTTTTAGGGTGGACCACCTGTTTCTAAATCTTTGGAACCGTGAACATGAGTGAATAGTACTCTATGTGATCTCTTCCATCATGTGTGGGTAGCGAACCTTTGCATTGTATAGAAAGAAAGTGTCATTTCTAGCTTTTACATAGGTTTGATATTTTACATGGAATACAATCTGCCTACTTGCTTTGTGTGCACTACCAACCTCCACCCTTGAAGCTAAACATTCGTCCTCATAATTGCTTAGTTTATTTGTTCAAATCTGAATTTCATATGATTCTAATGTTCCTACTTCAGTTTTGAAATGTGTGCCTGCATTATAGAGACATAAGGGTTTGTATTTGTGTGAGTGCAGGTCAGCACGGGTTGGGGAGGTGAACTTTGCATATACTGCGGGTTTATGGGAGACACTCTCGAGTTGAATCCATAATGCATTCCATAGATAATCGACTACTTTTTATGTTTTCATGAATCTTAGATTACGAACACATCATAATGATTATGAGCTTGCGGCGCAGAAAGAATAAAAGCGAGAACAATGCCATGGCTGTCAAACTTGGCATTAAGGGACTGAAATCTAGTTTGGATGCAATGCAATGCAAGCTCTACACCTCTGATTCATGCTCGAATATGATCCTAGGTGATTACGAGCTAGAGGAAGACCTAAGTCAATGTGGCTCCCTAGTGGAGAGTCGGAGGAAGATGCCTATCTTATTCACCCATCAAGGTACTTGCTCTAACTTTCCAAGGTTACATTGCTCGCATATCTTACAGTGATGCTTTGCATTGCTTCTACTTTGTTGAACTGCCATTAGCTTAGTTTACATCGTGTATGTGAATCATCTGCCTATCCATTTTGATTACACATTCCATCGGTCATCATACCATATTTATCCATTCAAATGTTGTTCTTGTGTATCGGGCGTTCAAAGGATGAGGTGATTGCTGATCGTGGAGGACACAAGCAAAGTATTTGGAAAAGGTAGTGGCTTTGATAAATCAAATAGCCCATTAGGTGTAGTTGCAATATCACGACCCACAAAATACCCCAACTCTAGCAGACTCTAGCCTTACTACCTGGTCATTTACGATGCCCCAACTCAGCGGACCCCAACTCCAGCAAACAGTATGATTATGCAGTTGACATAGCACCAGTGTACGGCCATAAAACCCCATTGCAAAGAGTACACCAAATCCGTTGCCAAATCCTTTTGAACCGAGAGCCCCAATTGTAGCAAATGGGACCCTCTTCCATTTCTTCCAGTTTAGAAGGCGAAGCTTATGTTGTTGTCAGGAACTTTGTGCATCTTTCCTTCATGGAAAGATTATACATGAACACAGAACAATTTCGATCTTCCTCCTAACTTCTGGCGTAATAATGTACTAATATTATTCATGGTCATTATTGCATATGTTTACTGTGACGAGAAGACACAAGATTTCATTCTTTTAAATAGGCGAGAGCAAACTGGATTGTGATGACGAGCAAGAGTTGGTTCGCTTTTCAAGCACTTTCGTTGATGAAATGTCGTTCCTACGAGGCAAAGCGCGCCGATGGCAAGCCTCGGGCGAAAATTTCTGTAAAGTCTCTAGTGCTACATTTATCAAGCGGTGGTTGGAATAATCTTGTTACACATTGGTCTCGGCTGCGGTAAGGTACTGTCTATGATATCACATCACAATTTGAACTACATTTCTGCATTTGCCTTAATGTCTCATTTGTCTACGAAACTGTTAGCGAGAAGAACATCCGTTCTCAAGGGACCACGAGAATCTACACTTATATGCGCACTTGCATTGCTCTTGTGAGTACCTCTTGCCTATGACCATACTTACTTTCATAGTTGTTTGATTATGTAGCATCCTGCACATGTTAGCCTCATAATCTTCCATTTGGTGGACATTATAAGATCCATATGGACTCTTACATAAATTTAGAATCAACCCAATTCTTTTGAAGAGGTTTAGCTCTGCGAGTCCTCTTGTAAGGACGAGCGTGGTCTATCCTTTGTACTTACATTAACAGCTACTTCTAAAGGTTGGTAGTTGATTATGTAGCATCAATATGCATCTTATCTCCATTAACCTCTATTCCTTCGATATTATCATATCTATAATTACTCTCTACAAAATGTAGAAATGCAGGCAATGCTTATGAAGAGCGTTACGTGAAATTCTTGAGTTATCCTTCCCTTGACATGGAAAGGGCATTATAAAGCCGGTGTTAGCTTGTTAATGTAAGTTAGTCCTTCTAAAGCCTTTATCCTCAACTATTTTTTTAATTTTCTCATACTCCTGTCGATTATAGAACGGCGGATCTCGGGTAGGTGGTCCCGAACTATGAGTCTAAGCGGATGGTAATAGGAGACACAGGACACGATGTTTTACCCGGAGTTGGGCCCTCTCGATGGAGGTAATACCCTACTCCCTTGATTAATATTGATGATATGGGTAGTACAAGAGTAGATCTACCACGAGATTAGAGAGGCTAAACCTAGAAGCTAGCCTATGGTATGATTGTTGTTACTCCTGGACTAAAACCCTTGGTTTATATAGACCGAATAGGGTTAGGGTTACACTGATCGGTTACAATGGTAGGAGATCTACATATCCGTATCGCCAAGCTTGCCTTCCACGCCAAGGAAAGTCCTATCCGGACCGGGCGAAGTCTTCAATCTTGTATCTTCATAGTCTAGAGTCGGCCAAAGATGATAGTTGACCATCCGGACACCCCTAGTCCATGACTCCCTCGGTAGCCCTGAACCGAGGCTTCAATGGCCGAGTGCAGCGCATATTGTCTTCGGCATTGCAAAGCGGGTTCCTCCTCGAATACTTCATAGAAGGTTTTGAACACAAGGATAGTGTCGGCTCGTAAAAAAGTTCCACATACCATAGTAGAGAATAATTTTTCTGGATCTCTGGCGTATTCTGGCGTGACATCACACTGCGGCAAGCCTTTATTGAATCATTTTCTTCCCACCTCAGTAGCGTTTAGCGAGGGTTTTCTTGCCACGTCTTATCAAAGCGTGGATCGTGCCCCCTTATTCAGGATTCTCATCAATACAGACGTGGGTAACCCAACGCGTGCGGTTAGCACGCCTCCTCTATCGGCGAGTCCCAATCGACCACGGGGAGGGCTCTTGGTATTCAACCTCTTTATAATGAGACCAAGGCCCTCTTCTTTTCAATCTCAATCGAATCCGCCTCTAGCATCGGTTCCAACACCCAAAGCTTGATTCAGGTGCGGACCTTCAACGATGTCCGGCTCCGACCACCACGGCGGTGGATGCCTTCTTCCGTTCTGAAGAAGATGTGCTAAAACTGCGAGGCGGTATCTAACGGCGAGATTTTGCAAGCTGCTGCTCGGGCAGGTCATTCCCACTCCAGCCAGCGAGCATGGTGTTTGTATCTCACTTCCTTGAGTTTAGGCTTCCCGGTGATCCCTTTGTGCGAGGCTCATGTTTATTATGGGCTGGAATTCCGACTTGAATCCGGAGTCCATCCTCCCGTCTCGTCATTCATTGTTGTATGTGAAGCCTTTCTCCGCATTACCGCCGCCGGATTGTGGCTCAATACTTTTAAGGTGGAGCCAAAAGATGATCAAGGGAGCAACATCACAGTGCGGAGGGCTATCATAACAAATCTTGCTGATGCTCCGTGGCCGAGGCTCTTTTCGGTGGAGCTTGGTTTGTGGCAGGGAGTGGTTCTATATCACGCTCGGGGGCACCAAATGGGTGGCGCCTCCGCCTTCCTTTCGAGTCCACCACGGTTGGCGTCATGGGTCAACAAGGGGCTCGTGAGGGCCGTCCAGGGCGTTCCTCATTGCAGGGCCGTGTCGAGACCTCCAAGAAGAGATCAATCTAGTCGTGAGTGGCGCGGAGTTATGTTGATTGGTATACATACTAAGCGTCACCCCCTCCGTGCTGGGAATTTAATCCGGAGGGACCACAAGCTCTCAACATTTTATGGAGTCTGCGCCGTGGAGATGTATAAACTGTTCTTGGATCACAAGAAGTGTCGGACTGGCCGAGGACACAAGACTAAGCTCTGTCGCTTGAGATACTCAAGTAAGTATCACATACCGGAGACGGGCTGTCAGTTCATTTATCATAAACTTGCCCTTAAAGGCTGTTTCTTGAGCGAGTGGATAGCGAAGGCAAAGTTGATAAGGTGTCGACTCCGCTCCCGGAACCGCGGGATCTCGTCTTGACCAAGATCTGAAGGTCGCGCCTTTTGAAGAAAGGCGAAGGGGAGGCGGGGAAGCAACTGCCTCCATGAAGGAGGCTTTCAAGGAAGGAGGATCAAAAGTCCCACCCTCCAGGGAGAAGAGAACCCGGAGATCCAGGTCAAGGCCTCAAGGAAAGAAATCTTCGTCGAGAGTCCGTGGGAAGTACCCTAGCACTATTTCCCCAAGGGATCAGCCCTCAATGAGAGCGTAAAAAAAGAAGGGTCTTGTAATAAGGGACATCCTGTATTTATTTACGAAGATAACGAAACTATACCTTGTAGTTGGATCTCAGCCCTTTCGAGCTTCGTCCAGGATCTTCTTAGGAGATGATGGAGCAACGCCTCCACCTATCGCACCTTCATGCGAGGCGGGCGACCACGAGGTGTAAATCACGGAGGATTTCCCAGAGTCGGCGGACGAAGGTCGCGCCAAGCGTCTTGATCGGGAGGCTGAAGGATCTTCTCGGGCGGCTATCTCGAGAAAGATCACCGTGCGCTAATGGAGTGCGGTGATTGAAAAATTGCATCCGAGGCGGATTGCATGAAACCATCGAAGCTTCTTGGCGGGGTTGAAGTGCATAAAAATGGTGTACCTTCGGCGATTATGCATATAGGATGCACCACATTATAGATAGTAGCCCGAGACTCGGTATGTTGTCAAAATTGTGGCGTGTCGAGATCGTAATTCAGTTATAACATATCGCGCTCTAAATAGGTGGCGGGCGTCCGATGGCCAGCCGGATGATGAATTGCGAACTAAGCGGCAACAGCGAAGCGAATCACGGACCGCTTGTCAATAAGCGGTTTGACAAGTCACAAGGTATCGACTTCTTTGCGGGCGCTGGTAAGGAGCTTGGCGCCCGTGCCTTACTACTTGTATGCTTAATGCGGTGGTGCGGCTGCTGTGGAGGAGCTGCGGCGGAACTTCGCCGAGCTAAGAAGCAAGCGAGAAATAGTATGTCGGCGCTTTAGAAGCGGCCAAAAAAGCTGACGGGCTGCTCCTTTGCCGAGCAAAGAGGAAATGGCTGATATGGCCATAAAGTTGAAGAATGCTACCGACCGCTGCGGGGTTCTTGAAAAAAGCGTCAAAGCGGGCAAGAACCTGAAAAGGGCCGCCGAAGCCAAGGATGCCGCTGCAATGAGAGGCAAAGGAGGAGCTGCGTCCGCTATGTGGATGTTCTCGGGAAAGCCTTTTACGCTGGGAGGAAGTTCACGGATCGAAGTATGCTCGAGTTGGACGGTTGTGGAGTTAGGAGGATGCTTATCTGGATTTAGCGGCGAGTGCATGAGCCGTCGAGCACTTAGGGCTGAAGGGCATAGAAGGAAGAGCTGTTTTAGTCGCAGATTCCATAGTCGAGCATCCTCTTACATTAACGATCGGTTGGCGAATTGGCGAGCTAAATCGATTGTCCAGACTTGCCATGAAGCATGTCATGTGACTCATTGTGGCGGAAACCTCGGTAGAAGAGTTATTTTGGCTTAGTGCAGCAGTTTCCTTGGTGCGGTACAGCGTATCGGCGCAATGAAGCGGTCGGCGTGCATTGAGGTGCGCGGATGGCTCTTGCCCGTGTCAAGACATCTTGGCGAAATGAAGGCCACCGACGTTGCGTCCCAATTGAGACGGAAGCGAGTACCGGTCGGCGCTATTTTGAGGAAGTTCTTCGAGCGCTCGTTTAATAGAGCGCAATGCTCGAAGGATGTTATGTTTGAATGACATGTGTAACTTGTGAAACAATGTTTCAATATAATATAAAACTTTTTATACTTGTGCATTCAAGTAGTAAACTACTCCTGTCTGACCGTTGATGTATATGTATATATAACTGAAAGATGGCGGTCTTGACCCATTACGCACATAGTGCGGGGGTGTTTACTAAGAAAGCGCTTTTCACATAATCAACGTCTTGGTCCTATTAAGGAGGTGGTAGCGTAGCAAACTAGGCAACGGACTATAATGCTTTATCACTTTCACTTAGCCATAGGAGTTGATGGTGGGGCTACTATATAGCCCTGGAGGCGCACTCTCGAATTAGGGTGCGTATATGCTGACGGGAAGCGGTCCTTCGTTAATCTGGAGAATTCTAAACATTCGGTGGGTCATCGAGTGGTTGACTAGTCTCTCGCTATATCATGACAGTCAGTTTTGGCTTTCTCTCTTGAGGTGCTTTCTTTGGCGAGCGGGCATAATCGCGATGAGTTCTCCACGGTGCCGTGTTAGCCGATAGAGCGGGCGTAAGGCAGCAAAAACAGGGCTGGGCAAACCCAACATTTGACCAAAGACATGATTGGGCTGATGCATATAAGGCTAACTTCGAGACCCGAACACTCCCTAAGGTTTGGTCTTTTATAAAGTGGGTTGAACAATGCCCTTGATAACAACCCCTGGTGTCGAGTGCGTAAAAATTCAGCGGCCGAAGCCAAAAGCGCCAGCCTCCTCCTCGGTTATAACAAGAGACGAGGATTAATAACAACAAGAGCGAGTGAGAAAAGGTTTACGCGGGTCTTAATCGAAAGAATCCTTACAGCGGGTCCTGCTGCCGTCCACGCGTGTCTCCGTTGTGCCGTATCCTGGCGGGTATAACACAGCGTTCATCTGTAAAGGAAGGAACTTAGTTGAAAAAGATCGTCGCGAAAATGTAATTTGAAATAAGCAGTACAATTCAAAAATGAATAAAATTGAGCTTTATTGTCTCTTGTTGTACATGCATGCAGCCCCTTGTGAGGGTTCTGCGACTAGTAAGCCCTTGTTTATTTAAGCGAACTTGCCTAAGTGTCCGAAGTGCAGGCGACCTACTTTAGATGCTTTGATCGGAAAAGCTGTATTAGTGTGAGGCTGTTAAAGGCGGTCTCACATTTTACTGATAGGGAATACTTGGGTTTCCTTTAATGAGATGATGCCTCGTGGACGGGCATTTTAAGTGTAAGAGATGCATAATGCGGAATTGCGTTAAAAGGTAAGCTTGGCGTCCCAATAGTGTGATGGCTACTTTTAAATGGGGCGACATGGAAGACTAACTTTTCATGACGGAAGTTGTCGGATGAACCGAACATAACTTCTAATGTTAGGAGCCCGTACAATGGGCATATGTGCTGGCATTATTCCTTTAAAGTATTGCTATGGCTAATTTTGGTTGGGTCTATTCCCATCTTGCGGTTGTGTCTGATATATCGGGTTTATGTCCTTCCCGCCGTCCATGAGACTTGTGTAAATGGAATCCGTCGACTATAGGATCCAATAAGGATCCATCCTGCATTCGGATACTTTGGAGTAGTCACGATGGTCGAAGGTGATTGGTTTTGACAACCAGTGTTGGTACTCCGCTAGGGTAGATCATGCGACACGCATTTTATGGCGTTGCTCTATTTTTCCCTTTTATCACGTGAATGAGTTTACTGTTTTAACCTCTTGTGGGAAATTCTTTTGTTTTCGGTGCTACCTTGTGGTGTTCCGAGAGCTTTTGAATCCGGCATTGTTATCGGCTCTTGGTTGTTTCCCTGTCGGCGCTGGTCCTTTTTGCATCGTGGTTTCCCATTTCCATCCCTGACCTCGGATGTACTTGGGTCGCTGGTGCTGCATCTTGCTAACCAGCTATCCTCTCCAGCATAGCGGGTCAGAACTTATTAATGCTGCCATTGTTCTCGGCTTTTCTTGGCGAGTGTCTGCGAACCATTCGTCTCGGACGTTGTGTTTGAAGGCTGCTAAGGCTTGGCGTCCGGACGATCGACTAGTTAGTTCTTTTGGTAAGAACCTGTTCGAATTTCGGGGCTGACTCTCCGGGCTGTTGAGTTATGTGACTTAGATCATACGCATCGGAGGCGGACATAGGTCCCCGAAATTTTGCTGAAAGCATCCTCGAGCTCTTCCCAACTTCAATGTTGTTTCGGGAAGGCTTTTAAGCCAATGCCGAGCTGGCCCTTTGAGTTTGAGGGTAAGTATTTTATGGCGTGGAGGTCATATCCTCGGCCATGTATGTGCGAGGATGTAATCCTCGATCCAGACTCCGAGTGCATTTGTTCCGTCGTATGCCTCTATGTTTACGGGTTTGAATCCGCTGGAAATTCGTGATCCAGCACCTCATCGGTGAAACATAGGGGATGTCTGGCGCCCTATATTTAGGTGTGCCGTGGTGTTGAATACTCGACCGTTGTGTTGCTTTCTAGAGCTTGCTTTCTTGGCCCGTAGATAGACGGCTGGGCCATTCTTTTAGTCGATTCCTTATCACGGATCACGTGCGGCTTGTGTGTGGCGCCGCTTGCCACTCTATGTTTGCCACGTGGTCATCTATCCGCCAAGCGGCCTCTTTGTTCTTTGATCGTGGGGGCTCTGGCCTCGTCAATTCGAACGTAGTTTGCGCTTTGGGTAGCTCTTTGTTGGTATCGCCATATTTTGCAATGGTGTTGAGTACTTTGCTCCTTCTCATTTGGAGTCGTCTTCCGCTGTTTTGAGCTTCCGTTTACCTTTTTAAGGCTACGTGCGGTGGCGGCGAGCTCTGTGAAGTTCTTCTGCTCCAATGATATGTCCGTGAAGATTGTCGGACTGCTGTTTATTCTTGGGAGACGGGTTGTTTATCAAGTTATCCTGTTGGGATGGTTGCTCCATGGCATGTTAAATCGTCCCGGACTTCGCTCTGCTATGGAGTGCAATGTGGTATTTGTGTTTGTCGAGGTGGGGTTTTGGCGGCACTTACGTCGCGTTTTGTACTTTTCGGGAGGATTACTTTTCGCGATGTCCGTTGCTCCTCGCTTCTCCCCTTGGGTGTATCCACCACACATCGGTGAGTTGTGGTGGCCTTCGATCTTCTGGCGCTGGTTCTTGGTCGTCTCGACATCATCATCCATCCGTCGATGTCTTGGTCGAAGTCGAGCATGTCGGTTAAATCATCAGCGATGGCTCTGAAGTGGGTGGTGGGTGGGCGTTGAATTTCCTCGTCGTCGAATCCCAACCTTCGACCGTAGTCCGGCCAGAACCCTCGATAAAGAGAGAGACTTTAGAGAGTTCGAGGATATCGCGAAAGGCAAGTCTTTGAAAGATGTCATGATGAATTCCATAACCGTGTCGCATTCGTGGCGGTAGCGGAAGGTTAGTCCGGAAAGTCCGGCACACAGGAATCCACGAGCCGTGGCGGACGAGGATGGTGTTATTTCGTCGCCATAGAATTCAGCCCCGGTGGTGTCAACCAACCATCCTCGTCGGCGAATCGGCTCGAATCAATGGTCGGGCCGGACACTAATCTGACCTCGGAGGACCTTTACGGCGGCGAGTTAGATCATGCCCATCGAGATAGTCGCGGCGTGCTCGGCTGCGGCTCGAATCGTCGAAGATCAAATCTCCAGGGATGTTGGTCGTGTAGTTTAAACTTCAAACGACACGATGGCGGGGTGTAGCTTCGATCTGCTCGGATGGCCAAGCATTGGCCCTTGATGCAAAACCGCCGAATCACGAAGATCTGTCAGGGAAAGGTCTCACCTGGACCGCATCATTGATGATGATCAAAGACCATCGGGCCCTCGGTGATGACGAGAGGAACTCTCAATGAGAGCACCAATGTTGGTGTCAAAACCGGCGGATCTCGGGTAGGGGTCCCGAAATGCGTCTAGGCGGATGGTAACAGGAGACAAGGGACGATGTTTTACCGAGTTGGGCCCTCTTGGATGGAATACCCTACTCCTGCTTGATGAATATTGATGATATGGGTAGTACAAGAGTAGATCTACGAGATCGAGAGGCTAAACCTAGAAGCTAGCCTATGGTATGATTGTTGTTACGTCCTCGGTTAAAACCCCGGTTTATATAGACACCAAATATGGTTAGGGTTACAGTCGGTTACAATGGTAGGAGATCTACATATCCGTATCGCCAAGCTTGCCTTCCACGCCAAGGAAAGTCCCTAGGGACACGGGATGAAGTCTTCAATCTTGTATCTTCATAGTCTAGGAGTCGGCCAAGATGATAGTTAGACCATCCGGACACCCTAGTCGGACTCCCTCACTCCCTATCGTTTACTACATTGGTTCTGTTTTTCTACCAAAATGCATGTTATTAAGCAAGTAAGTTCTAAGTTTTACTTGTAAAACCAAATTCATATTCATACCATGCACATTACTTAATACTCCCTATATGTATGCTTGTTTTGTGGATCTATTATGCGGTGTGTGGTGAAGCACCCACGTTTGCACCTTGTCATCTCTGTTTTATCTTCGATGGTGATGATATGAACAACATGCCATGCACATTATCCAAAATAGATACAATGATTTTCTTTATGGTTCATCTATGCTTGCTATGTTGACATGGTAATCATGGTGGTGAAGCTCCCGCATTATGAACAATGCCAAATTATGCTATTGATATTTTGAACTTACTCTTTATTTTCTAATTTGAAATTGGATAGAATTAATGAGCAGTTATCATCTTTGTTTATACGCGTCAAACCTGTCATCTCTACGCTTTGTTTTAGGGTGATATGCACGATGGCATGCACAAATCTCTTGAAGGCGTGAGACAAACCCAACATATATTGCGACAAAGAAGGCAAAACATCTTGAAGATAGCGAGACAACCCCAAAGTCTTGTCTTGATCACGGTGTTCAAGTTACTTGAGACTAACGGTCGAGACAAGCTCACATAATTGATTTATACGACTCGGTTCGACTTCTTGAGTCCCAAGTTCTATGAAGGCATTCTACAACTCAACTTGGACTTGAAGTCCTATCTCTAAGAAAGATTGGAGAACACCAATGAGAACCTCATCGCTAAATAGCTACACCTAGAAGCTATGACCGACATGCTAGGCGATCTCCTGACCTTGCTCGGCCTTCTTGGCAGTTCCCCATAAAGCTAACCTTTCTTGCTGTCTTGGAAGTGGTCTCGGTTCGATGTATTATTTTATTCTGCTGCAATGGTGCCGATTTTTATGTCTGCTTCTTTGTTTGCTTTATGATCACTAGTGGCGAACTTTGATGCAGTGGATGTAATATACCTTAAATCCTTTATTGTATAGTGTAGGTTTATTCTTAGTTACTATCCGTAATTTCTTTATTGTATAAGTAGGTTTGTTCTTAATTCCTACTAATTACTGCCATCATTGCTATCTGAAAAAAATCAGATGTAGTCGACCCGGACGAAACATTCGACTCTTAATGGACCAGGTTTTTAGCGGGCCACAATTGGGCTAACTGCGTCTTTCTTAGGCGAATGATTGCGGCCTTCACACATTCTTGACCCAAACTTACACGCCTATATTTTAGTTGCCTTTTGTCGACCCAGTAGCTTAGTTTGGCGTAGCGTTGGGCCATTAACAAACTGAATATCCAAATGAGGTGCGGTTTACCTTGTCGTGTCGAGCGACCAAAGCATGGAGGAGAGTTTGCTGGGTTTGGGCCACTTTGAAGGGGTGTTGGGCTGCAAACAAAGGGCTTTCCACGGTTACCGGTTAACGTTGGAGTATCAAACGACCTCAAATGGCCCGAAACTTGGGCGGTCTCTGCTATACCAACCTTGGAAACCTCGTCCATTCGACGTTTAACACCCGCAATGAAAAGGAGGTAAAAGAGGGAGACATAGGAGTGCGGATTCAAAAGCGGACAGCAGGGGAAAATGCTGGATGCATGAGGCGAACATGTATGCAAAATGAAATCGCATGATGGCATGATATGAAATCAGATGATGACATGGCAAAGTGCAACCGCAAGCATGACATGGCAAAGGCGAATAACTAAGCGGACCGGCGCATGTCCGGCGTTACTGCCCTGCTAGCTTATTTGGCTTTTCCATCTCTTCTTTTGGATCAAGAGCATCGATTGGTCTTTTAAGCTTTGGGAACTCAGCTACATTCTCAAGGGCTCTGCGCTTTCTTTCAGCCTTTACTAGAGCCAGGACACGAATGGGCGACTCCCCGGCTTGTGTCTAATCCGCATCATCGGAATTTACCTTGTGTCTAATCCGGCATCATTAGGGGCGGCACCTTGTTGTAATCTAGCCTGTTCGGAAACATGATCTGGGGTTGACCATACCCTCCTTCGGAACTGCATCACGGTTACTTCTTTTTAGATAATTACCGAGCAACCCGGATCCATTTGTAAAGCGGATAAACAAAAGGGAGAAGTGAATTCAAAAGGAAAAAAAATAAAACAGACTACAATGAGAACCCCACTTCCACATCAAGCTAAAAATGAAAGCATTAGGGCGATTAGAATCTTCTTATGACACATCAAAGAACACGAGGCAAAAAGCAAACTAAACATATACAATCGAAGAATCGAGGCTAAATGAAAGTAATTGAAAGGTGTTCACCAAAGCTCATTTTAAGGTTATTGCAGCTCCTATTTAACCTGCCGCTCCTTGAAGATGTCCCAAATATCCATGTTTGGTCTTCATTTCTCCTCGCATTTACTTTTCTGGTTTTAAAATCTCAACATGGCAAGAAAAAATATACTACTATATCTTGGGCATCTTGTGGGCAACATTAAACACTTTGCTGCCATGTTAGTGAAGGAAATATGCCCTAGAGGCAATAATAAAGTTATTATTTATTTCCTTATACCATGATAAATGTTTATTATTCATGCTAAATTGTATTAACGGAAACATAATACATGTGGAATATAAGACAAACATATGTCACTAGTATGCCTCTACTTGACTAGCTTGTTAATCAAAGATGGTTATGTTTCTAACCATGAACAAGGGTTGTTATTTGATTAACAAGGTCACATCATATTGAATTCGATTGACATGACCCATTCCGTTAACAACACTTGATTTTAGTATGTTAATGCTTTCTTCATACCCATACATGTTCCTATAACTATGAGATTATGCAACTCCGTTTGGAGGAACACTTTGGTACTACCAAGCGTCTGGCGTGCGGGTGATTATAAAGTACTGGTGTCTCAAAAGGCTTGTTGGGTTGGCGTTTTGAGATTAGGTTTTGTCCTCCGATTGTGGAGAGGTATCTCTAGGCCTTCTCTTAAATACTTAAGCCTTGCAAGCATTACAACTAATGAGTTAGTTGTGAGATGATGTATTGGCGAGTAAAGAGACTTGTGAGATTGAACTAGGTATTGGATACCGACGATCGAATCTCGGGTAATTTAAATCCGATGACAAAGGAACAACGTATAGTTATGGGTTTGACGATAAAGATCCGTAGAATATGTAGGAACCAATATGGGCATCCAGGTTCCGCTATTGGTTATTGAGAAATGGTTCTAGGTCATTTACATAGTTCTCGAACCGTGGGGTCCTTCCAACGTTTGATGACATTTCATTATGAGTTTATAAGTTTGATGGAAGGTTGTTGGTCCCGGATGTGATCACGGACATGACGAGGGTCTCGAAATGGTGAGACATAAAGATTGATATATTGGAAGCCTACATTTGGACATGGAAGTGTTAAAGGTGAAATCGAAATTCGGTCGGGAGGTTCGGAACCCCGGGAACTTCATGGGCCCATAGTGGGCCTTGGAGGAAAGGAAAAGGGCAGCCCTGGTGGCCCCCCCTTCCTAGTCCTTGGGACTAGGAAGGGGGCGGCCCCCTCTCTTTTCCCCTCAAATCCTAATCCAACTAGGTTGGAGGGAATCCTACTCCGGAGGGGGACTCCCGTCGCCTCCCCTTGGGCGGCCACCTCCCCTTGGCTCCTTTATATCCAGGGGGGGCACCCCCAACAAGTTGATCTGGATCTTTCCTTGCAGTGTCGGTGCCCCTTCCACCATATTCCACGGTCATATCGTCGGGGCTTAAAAAGCCTGCGGGAGAAGTCATATCGTCCGGGGCTTAGGGAAGCCCTCGTCGTGGAGCATCAACATCGTCCCCCCGTCGTCTTGGGAACTCATCCCGACACTTTGCTGGATCGGTCGGGATGTCATCGAGCTGAGCGTGCGGAACTGGGGGTGCCGTCGTTCGGTGCTTGGATCGGTCGGATCGTGAACGTCGACTACATCAACCCGCGTTGTTATAGCGCTTCGCTTTGGTCTCAGTGGGGGCGGACCTCTCCCCTCCGTTGCTATGCCATCACCATGGTCTTGCGTGATGGGAAATTTTTGAAATTACTCGTTCCCCAGGATGGCATCGAGCCTGGTTTTATCGTTGATGTCATGTGCGAGTAGAACACAAGTGAGTTGTGGGCGATACAAGTCATACTGCCTACCAGCATTCATACTTTGGTTCAGCGGTATTGTGAGATGAAGCGGCCGGACCGACATTCAGCGTCGCTTCGCGAGCTGGTTTCACCGCTCGGACTCGTTGCTTAAAGGTGACCGGGTGTCTTCTCTCACTTTAGTTGAATGGTGTGCTCGCCCGGTCCTTGAAAGGTTAAAGCAGTCTATTTGGAAATATCGTTGTGGTTTTGATCGTAGGTAAACGGTTCTTGCTCAGCCTGCAGCCAAAAACTTGCAACAACAAAGTGGGGCGTCTAACTTGTTTTGGGGCATGTTGTGATGTGATATGGTCAAGGCGTGATGCTATATTTTTGTATGAGATGATTGTTTTGCCGAGTTATCGTGGCGAAACCATATGGTTTCCTTTATTGTATGAAACAAGGCCATGTAATTGCTTTACTTTATCACTAAGGGTAGCGATATCGTGAAGCAATAGTTGGCGACGACAACTCTGATGGAGATCAAGGTGTCGCCGGTGGCGATGGTGATCATGGCGTTGCTTGGCGATGGAATCCAAGCACAAGATGATGATGACCATATCATATCACTTATATTGATTGCATGTGATGTTTATCCTTTATGCATCTTATCTTGCTTTGATTGGGTAGCATTATAAGATGATCTCTTAAAATTATCAAAAGTGTTCTCCAGTATGCACGTTGCGAAAGTTCTTCGTCTTTGAGACACCCGTGATGATCGGGTGTGATGGCTCTCGTTCAAATAAGCGGGTGCAAAAATTCCCGGGGGAATACCGGTTAAACTTGGCGAGCCTAGCATATAACAGATATGGCCTCGGAACACGGAGAAAGGTCGGCGTGAATCATATAGTAGATATGATCAACATAGTGATGTTCACCATTGAAACTACTCCATCTCCGTGATGATGGGACATGGTTTGGATTTGGATCACGTAATCACTTAGATGACTAGAGATTCTCTAAGTGGGAGGTTTTAATATGATTAATTAAACTTAAATTTATCATGAACTTAGTACGATAGTATTTTGCTTGTCTATGTTTCTTGTAGATAGATGGCTCGTCTGTTGTTGTTGAATTTTAATCGTTCCTTGAAAGCAAAGTTGAAAGATGATGGTAGCAATTACGGACTGGGTCCGTAACGAGATTATCCTCATTGCTGCCGGAAAAATTTCGGAAGCATTTGGGTGCGAACCTCTGGGAATCTTGAGCGGAAGTTTGAGCGTCGGCAAAGCAAAGGATGACTCTCAATAGTTATTGCCATGCTCGGCTTAGAACCGGGTCTTCAACGGCGTTTTGAGCGTCATGGAGCATATGAGATGTTCCGGGTTGAAGTTAATATTTCAAGCAAATGCCGGTTGAGAATGAAGTCTCAATAAGTTCTATAGCTGCAAGATGGAGAGAATAGTTACTCGGTGAGCAATACTCAAAATGTGGGTATCAACCTTAATTCAGTGGGAGTTAATCTTCGGATGATAGTGTCTGACAAATTCTCCAATCACTACCAAGCTACAAGAGCTTGGATGAACTATAATATGCAAGGATGACTAAGACAATTCGAGCTCTTCGATGCTAAAAGCGCGGAGGTAGAAATCAGAAAAGAGCATCAAGTGTTGATGGAACAAGACCACTAGTTTCAAGAAAAGGGCAAAGGGAAGAAGGAAACTTCAAAAGAACAGCAAAAAGTTCTTTCGGGGAAAAAACCAAATCGGACCTAAGCCTGGCGAGTTTTTCCAAACAATGGACCTTTGGGCGGAACTGCCCCAAGTATTTGGCGGATAAGAAGGATGGCAAGGTGACAAGGTATATGTGATATACATGTTATTGATGTGTACCTTACTAATACTCGATAACAGGTATTTGATCTGGTTACATTGCTAATATTTGCAACTTCGAAGGGGAACTGGATGGAAGTTGGGGGCGAGGTGCGATCTTGGCGTTGAAATGGTTCCAAAATCGATGTGATCGGTGACCTACCTCTAATCTACCCGGGTTAGTTTTAGACCTAAATAATTGTTATTTGGTGCGGGTTGAGCATGAACATTATATCTGGATCTTGTTTAATGCGAGGCGGTTATTCATTAATCGAGAAATAATGGTTTTCTATTTATATGAGTAATATCTTTTATGGTCATACCCTTGAAGAATGGTCTATTCTTGTTGAATCTCGGTAGTGATACACATATTCATAATGTTGAAGCCAAAAGATGCGAGTTGATAATGATAGTGCAACTTATTTGTGCCTGCCGTTTAGGTCATATCGATGTAAAGCATGAAGAAACTCCATCTTGATGGGCGGAATCCTTGATTATGAATCACTTGGTACTTGGAACCGTGCCTCATGGGCAAGATGACCCCGTTCTCGGAACTATGGGCGACAACGATTTGTTGGAAATCATACATCTGATGTTTGTGGTCAATGAATGTTGAGGCCTTGTCGAAATTTATTTTCTCACCTTCACAGATGATTTGAGCAGAATGGGTATATCTACTTAATGAAACACAAATCTGAAACATTTGAAAAGTTCAAAAAATTTCGGTGAAGTGGAAAATCATCGTAACAAGAAAAAAAGTTTCTGATCGATCGTGGAGGAGAATATTTGAGTTCTGAGTTTGGTTTACATTTGAAAAATGTGGAATAGTTTAAACTCCATACCGGAACACCACGAAATGGTGTGTGACGTTGTCGCTTTACTAGATATGGTGCGATCTATGATGTCTATTTCGATTTCCTATCGTTTGGGGTTATGCTTTGAAAGCGGGCATTCACGTTAAATAGGACACCGTCAAAATCCGTTGAGAGCCCTTTGACGTGGTTTGGGAAACCAAAGTTATCGTTTCTTAAAGTTTGGGGCTGCGATGCTTATGTAAAAACTTCAACCGAAACTCGAACCCTCGGAAAAATGTGTCTTCATAGGATACCCAAAGGGGCTGTTGGGTACACCTTCTATCACAATCTGAAGGCAAGATTTTCGTTGCTAAATTCGGATCCTTTCTAGAAGGAGTTTTCTCGAAAAAGTGAGTGGGAGGAAAGTAGAACTTGATGAGATAACTGTACGCTCCCTTATTGGAAAGTAGTTCATCACAAGAAATGGTTCTGTGACCTACACCAATTAGTGAAAAACTAATGATGATGATCATGAAGCTTGAGATCAAGTTACTCTTGAACCTCGTGGTCACGGTAAAATCGCCCAGTGGTATGGTAATCCTATTACGGAAGTCATGTTACTTGACCATGGCGAACCTACAAACTATGAAGAAGCGATGGTGAGCCCGATTCCCAAAAATTGGAAGCCATGAAATCAGATGGGATCCATGTTAGAACAAAGTATGGACTTTGGTTGACTTGGATGATCGGCAAGCCATTGAAAATAAATGGATCTTTAAGAAGAAAAGGGGTGATGGTAATATAACGTCTACAAAGCTCGACTTGTTGGAAAGGTTTTCGACAAGTTCAAGGGTTGACTACGATGAGACTTTCTCACCCGTGGCGATGCTTAAATCTGTCGAATCATGTTAGTTGCCCATTTATGATTATGAAATTTGGCAAATGGATTAAAAACTGCATTCTTGAATGGATTTCTAGAAGAAGAGTTGTATATGATGCAACGAAGGTTTTGTCGATCAAGGGTACTAACAAAGTGTGCAACTCAGCGATCAATTTATGTGCGGTGCAAGCCTCTCGGAGTTGGAATAAGCGCTTTGATAGTGTGATCAAAGCATATGGGTTTATCTGAGACTTTTGGAAGCCTTTTTTACAAGAAAGTGAGTGGGAGCTCTTGGCATTTCTAATATTATATGTGGGCGACATATTATTGATTGGAAATGATATAAATTTCTGGATAGCATAAAGGATACTTGAATAAAAAGTTTTTCAATGAAAGACCTCGGTGAAGCTGCTTACATATTGGGCATCAAGATCTATAGAGATAGATCAAGGCGCAATTGGACTTTCACAAAGCACATACCTTGATAAAGTTTTGAAAAAGTTCAAAATGGATCAGGCAAAAAGGTTTTTACCGTATTACAAGGTGTAAGATTGAGTCGGACTCAATGCCCGACCCGCAAGAAAAGAGAAAATGAAAGATGTTCCTATGCTTGCCATAGGCTCTATCATGTATGCAATCGTGTCAGACTGGTTTTAGGGTAACTTGGGGGAAGGTACCAAAGTAATCAGGTGGATCCTGGACAGCGGTCAAGAACATCCGAAATACGAAAAGGACTAAGGATATGTTTCTCGTTATGGAGGTGACAAAGAGCTGGTAAATGGTTACGTCGATGCAAGCTTTGACTGATCAGCGATTCTAAAACGGATCGTGTTTTTATTAAGCGGTGGAGCTGTCGGTTGGTGCAGTCTAAACAAAGGTCGTGGCGGGATCTACATGTGAGCGGAGTACATAGCTGCTTGAAGCAGCAAATGAAATCGGATGAAAGAGTTCATTTCGATCTAGGTGTCATACCTAGTGCATCGGGACCGATGAAGATCTTGTGACAATCTGGTGCAATTGCCTTGGGGAATCCAATTTCACAAGAGGACCAAGCATATCAAGGGCCTTCAATTCCATTGGGACCAAGTCAAGTGGGAGACATAGAGATTTGCAAAATACATACGGATCTGAATTTGGACCCGTTGACTAAGCCTCTTCCACGAGCAAAACATGTCCAAACCAAGACTCCATGGGTGTTAGGATCATTACTTTTAATCTAGATTATTGACTCTAGTGCAAGTGGGAGGTGAAGGAAATATGCCCTAGAGGAATAATAAAGTTATTATTTATTTCCTTATACCATGATAAATGTTTATTATTCATGCTAGAATTGTATTAACGGAAACATAATACATTGTGAATATATAGACAAACAGTATGTCACTAGTATGCCTCTACTTGACTAGCTTGTTAATCAAAGATGGTTATGTTTCCTAACCAAACAAGGAGTTGTTATTTGATTAACAAGGTCACATCATTATTGAATGATCGATTGACATGACCCATTCCGTTAGCAACACTTGATCGTTTAGTATGTTAATGCTTTCTTGCCCATAATGTTCCTATAACTATGAATTATGCAACTCCGTTTCGGAGGAACACTTTGGGGTACTACCAAGCGTAACGGGTGATTATAAAGAATTACTACGGTGTCTCCAAAGGTACTTGTTGGGTTGGGTATTTGAGATTAGGTTTTGTCACTCCGATTGTGGGGAGGATCTCCCTTCTCGGTAATACACACTTAAGCCTTGCAAGCATTACAACTAATGAGTTAGTTGTGAGATGATGTATTCGGACGGTAAAGAGACTTACGATAGCAGATTAACTAGGTATTGGATCGGCGATCGAATCTCGGTAAGTAACATACCGATGACAAAGGAACAACTTAATTCGTTATGCGGTTTGACCGATAAAGATCTTGTAGAATATGTAAGGAACCAATATGGGCATCAGGTTCCGCTATTGGTTATTGACGAGAATGGTTCTAGGTCATGTCTAATAGTTCTCGAACCCGTGGTCCTTCCTTAACGTTTGATTGGTTCATTATGAGTTTATAAGTATTGATGCCGAAGGTTGTTGAGTCCGGATGTGATCAGGACATGAGAAGTCTCGAAATGGTGAGAATAAAGATTGATATATTGGAAGCCTACATTTGGACATGGAAGTGTTGGTGAAATCGGGAATTTAGGACAAAGGGAGGTTGGAACCCCGAACTTCATGGGCCCATAGTGGGCCTTGGAGGGAAAGGAAAGGGCAGCCCTAGGTGGCCCGCCCCCTTCCCTAGTCCTTGGGACTAGGAAGGTGGGGCCCCTTTCCCCTCCGGAATCCTAATCCAACTAGGATTGGAGGGAATCCTACTCGGAGTAGGACTCCATGCCCCCCCTTGGGCGCCACCTCCCCTTGGCTCCTTTATATCGGGGGGGCACCCCATAAACACAAGTTGATCTGGATCTTTCCTTGGTGTCGGTGCCCCTTCCACCATATTCCACTTGGTCATATCGTCGGGGCTTAGGGGCCCTGCGGGAAGTCATATCGTGCGGGCTTAAAAGCCTCGTCGTGGAGCATCAACATCGTCCTGCCCGTCGTCTTGTGGAACTCATCCCGACACTTTCTGGATCGGAGTCAGGGGATTCATCGGTGAGCGTGTGAGAACCGGAGGTGGTCGTTCGGTGCTTGGATCGGTCGGATCGTGAAGGCGTCGACTACATCAACAGCGTTGTTATACGCTTCGCTTTCGGTCTCCAATGCGTGGGCGGACCTCTCCCCCTCTCGTTGCTATGCCATCACCATGGTCTTGCGGTCGTGGGAAAATTTTTGAAATTACTCGTTCCCCAAATTAACATCTCCACAGAAGCCTTGGGTTAAAAAAGTTTCGTCTGGATCGAAGTAGAGTAAGTGAGGATAGTTCTCAGCATAATGTAAAAAATATAAATTTTCAACTCTCCCGGTGATGTCCTCCTCGGCGTCTATGGTGAAGATCCGTAAATGGGTTTCGAGTATGAGGAGTCTGGACTAGGGTTGGATGCGGGACTATCATCCCGGACTCCAAGACTATGAAGATACAAGATTGAAGACTTCATCCGGGTTGCGGATGGGCTTTCCTTGGCGTGGAAGGCAAGCTTGGCGATCGGAATGAATCTTACCATTGTGCTCTTGTAACCCTAACCTATCCGGTGTCTATATAAACCGGAGGGTTTAGTCCTGGGACAACAACAACAATCATACCATAGGCTACTTCGGGTTTAGCCTCCTTGATCTCGTGGAATCTACTCTTGTACTACCCATATCATCAATATTAATCAAGAAGGGTGGTTTCCTCCATGGAGGGGAACCGGTAAAAACTGTGTCCCTTGTCTCTGTTACCATCCCCTAGGCCGTTGGGACCCCCTACCCGAGATCCGCGGTTTGACACCAACATTGGTGCTTTCATTGAAGTTCCCTTGTTCGTCACCGATGGCCCGATCCCGATCTCAACAATGGCGCGTCCCGGTGAGACCTTTCCCGGATAGATCTTTTTGGCGGCTTTACCTGGGGCCAATTAACGCTTCTGGAGCAGGTCGAAGTGCCCCCATCAGGTGATTTGGATTTAACTATCGGCCGATATCCTGGAGACTTGATCTTTGGGTTGAGCAAACCGCGTGCCGCCTTTGTCCGATGGGCATGATCTACCGGCGAGCGTTACAGGCCGCCCGGCTCCGCTCCGACCCTTAATCCGGTGGTTCCCCGTCGAGGGCGGTGGTTGGACACCACCCGGGAGCTAAATCTCCGATTGGCGAACTCTATCCTTGGCTGCGGCCCGCTCCAAGGTGGGACTCCTCTCGGACTCCGAACCCTCTGGCTTTTCAATCCGATTAGGCGCGGTCGTGGAGTTCACCGCCCCGGGACATCTTTCCTTTTCGCCCTTTGGCGACATCCTGTCACTAAAGTCTCTCTCTTATCAGGCCCTGGCGGATGCGTCGGGAAGGGGGATGCGGACTGGAAAGAAATTGCCCACCACCACCCTTTGTACCCGCGGGATTTTGACATGCTGACTTGACTCGAAGACATCGGCGGTATGGGCGGGGGGGCAACAAAGGCGCCTCGGGCTGGAAGCCACCTGTCATACATATACATGGTGGACATCCCAAAAGATGGGAACAGCGACGGAACAAGGAGGTGCCCTCAAAGAACAGCGCCGGCGTCGGTGGCGCCGCTCAAATCCGCCCAAAAGCGGTGATTCCGGCACGGGATAACAACCCACGGACGGTCGGAAAACCCCTCGGCGGGACTCGGCGGGGAGGGAGAAGCAAGTCCGAAGGCGGTCGGCGAAAAAGGGGGCGACAATTATGCCTCCCTCCGAAGGCGAGAAAGCCTGGCGGCCAAATTTGCTGCCGAGATCCCGAACAGGGCGTTTCAAGCGTGGCTTAAGCCCGGCAAACAGCCTCAAGAAAAAGCAGCAACGCAGGCTAATCAAGACCGCTGGGCGGATGGACGAAGTCCTCCAGCGAAGAGTTGAACTGGCCCCCTCAAACTCCCGAACAGGCCGTTGCCTCGTTAGAGGGGAAGCACCCAAGTCACCCGTCCCGACATGGCGATCGGCCACCCTGGCCGGATAAAGTCTCTAGACCCTCCGTTCAACCTACCCGGCCGTTCCAAAAGTACCGGGGCCGGGAAAGCGCGTCGGTTGCAAGACATATTGGAGGATAAGGTAAAACATACAAGATCGATCTACGGATCGCGTGGGCATAACGGCGGGATGATTCCGTCACTCCGGATCTGAAACCCGGCGGCTAAGAACACAATAGACAAAGCTCATTTGAGCTACGTCGTGATATAATATCTGGGCGCACACCACTATGCTTCACGGATGAAGTAATGGATCATCAAATCACGAGGATTTAAACCCGTAAACATCGAATCATACTATGGTACCACAGATCCTGCGGTTTGGATCGAGCATTATCTTCTCCATATTCACATGGCCCTGGTGATGATCTACATGCCATCAAATACCTCCCCCTCAAGCTTAAAGGACCAGCTCGGCATTGGCTTAACAGCTTGCGGCAGAATCAATTGGTTGTTGGGAGGACACTGGAAGCCGCATTCATGATAACTTCAAAGGCACATATTGCGACCACGAGAACGTCGATGACCTTAGCCACATAATTCAGCCACGGAAGAATCGGCCGAGCAATGCGGACCGGTTCCTAACAAGAAAAATCAAATCGTCATTGTCGGATGCAGAGGCCCTTGCAGCCTTCAAACATAACATCCATGATGAGTGGCTTGCGGCACCTAGGGCAGGAAAAGCGAAATCTATGGCAGCCCTCACAACCCTCATGACTCGCTTTTGTGCGGGAGAGGACAGGCTAGCTAGCTCGAAGCAACAACGGCCAAACACCTTGATAGTTCGGATACCAAGGACAGCAATGGCAGGTCGCGTCGCAACAGAACAAAGCGCCGCGTGCGGCAATAATGCTGAAGATCGGCCCGTCAATGCGGATTGAGGCTCTAAACCGGTCGTGGAAGAAGCCATTCAAAAGAAATACCGGGGCCCGTCAACTTGGACCGAATACTCGATCGATCGTGCGGATACATGGCACCCCGAAAAACCAGCCAATCCACCAGCGAGGATTGTTGGGTGTTCAAACAAGCGAGCAAGTTAAGTGCGAACTCAATGACAAGGGCTGCATAGTGACGGAGGAAGAGCCCGCCGCCGAACAATAGAGGAACGAAGGTTTTCCCACACAAGTGCGGACGGTGAACATGATATCATAACCCATATACCCAAAGGGAAGAGCGTGCACTAAGGGCGTATATGCGATGGAGCAGTCGCCCCAAAGTTCAACCATGGTCTTCTGCCCGATCACCTTCGATCGAAGGACCACCCACTAGCATCCGTCACGGCGGTTTCGCCGCATTGGTTCTTGACCCAATTATTGAAGGATTTCACCTCACGGAGTCACGATGGGCGGTAGCAACTGAACCTGCTTTATCGGGATCTGATGCACAAAATGGGCATAGACCCTCAAGATTAAACCTATAAAGACTACCTTTAAAGGCGTCATACCGGGTGTAGAGGCCAATTATGCAGGCTCGTCACACTCGAAGTGGTCTTGGATCCCGGATAACTTCGAGCGAAGAATTAATCTTCGACATAGTCCCGTTCTGCGGCTATCATACCTTTGCTCGGACGTGCCGCATTGCAAAGTTCAATGTGGTGCCGCTTTTCGCATACCTCAAGCTCAAGATGCCGAGGCCCTCGAGGGTAATCACGGTCAATGGAAACACAGGCGCTCTCCCGAGCGGAGGAGCACGGCGTGACCCTCGCGGCGGAGGTGCAAAGCAGCCTCTCGCGGCAATTCTCGATCCGGACACTAAACTTCCGGACAGCCAGCGCGCCGGAGTAACCTACAATAAGACCGCTGGCATGATTCAAGCACGCATAGCAATCGGCCCCAACCCAGCCCTTGCGAAGTTATGAAGAGCGGTACTACGGCGTACACAACTACGCTCTGGAGATACCATGGGCATATGGGGAGGAGCACGACCCGATGCGCCAAGAATGCGGCTCAACGCACCAGGGGCTCCGATCGTGTCATTCCTTTTCTTTTTTCCTTCTTTCTCACTCTCGGGACTCCGTTTTCCGAAGTCTGTCCGGCACTAGAATCGCCGAACTCACGATGCAACAGCGAAGCGAAAGCTCGTCGAATGTTGGTGGTCCCTATTACGAGCATTATACCTGTTTTACATACCATCCGCAGCCTACCACGGAGAGGACATGTTAGATAGTCCCATTCCTTGCTTATCGCACTATTTGTATCGTTACTGCTTTCATCGCATACATTTTTAATAAACAATGCATAGCTTTTGCCTATTATTGTACTCTTTTTATCTATATATATAGTTCATTTCATGACATATTTGCACCCGTACACTTTAGTGCGGCTAATACACCGAGGGCTTAAGTGCCCCAAAATTATGGTGTGATAAGTCCAAACACTTCCACAAGTCGGCACCCGAACTTATAGCATTATATGAATCGGCTCCGAATCATGTCTTGGGTCAATAGTTGGGTTTGCGGCTCCGTGTTTTGGTACCTTCGTTGCGTTATATCGACTAAGGTAGCACGGGAGAACCCTGCTGATTATGCCCGGTTGAGCTGGGTCGAGCACCTCGATGGAAAGCTAAAACTGACCGTCATGATAGAGCGAGAGCGATGGCTGTTCGAGAGGTTTTCGGGTCCCTAAAGACTTATGCCGCTTAGAGCGAGGCAGGAGTTGTCCGGCCAAAGGCGTGGATAGCGCCCTGAACTTCGGTCTTCGAATACTAGGGCTTCGAAATTTAAAATTATAGAATTCTATGGCTAAGTGAGAGTGTTCAAGCATTATAAGTCCGGTTGCCTTGTTAGTTGCGTTGAGCACCTCCCTAGATGGACAGAATGGGAACAAAGTGCTCAAGTTTATCCCGAACACCCGGCACTTTGTGGCATGGGGGCTGAAACCAACGACTTGCCATCTCTCAAATTTGATAAGCGGCCGCCTGAAGGTATTATTTTAAATTAACAAAGCGTTGTGCGCATATGAACAAGTTTT
>JAHIAM010007053.1:0-33871 GCA_021605205.1 Aegilops longissima
GACTGCCTTGACAGCCCCACACCTATCCGGCTCCGCTGAGCAAAAGAGCACTGAATCGGTCATTCAAACCCGGACACGGTTAGGCGAGTCCGGCGCCTACTAGCGGCATACCCCATACAAGGGCTGCGCATATATCATAAGACACTAAATCTCAATTTTATTCAATCCTTGATTAGTACTCTGTTTATTTAATGTACGGTACATCTTTTGCGATCCTTTTCTTTTAAAACTAAGTTCCTCTCTTTTACAAATGAGCGGCGTGCTACACCCGTCCGAGATCGGCTGCGCGGAACCGTAGCGAGGCGTGCGATAGGGACCCGTTGCAAGATTCTTTTGATTAAGACCTGCGTAAACCTTTTTCTGTCTCTTGTTGATATACATCCCCGGTTCCTTACTATAACGAGGAGGAGGCTGGCGTTTGGCATTGGCGCACTAAATTTTACCGTGCACGGACACCAGGGATTAGGGCATTATTCTGCCCATTTTCATAAACACCGAATAGCTTAGGGAGTATTGGCGTCTCGAGATTAGGCCTTATATGCATCAGCTCCGAATCATGTCTTTGGTCAAATGTTGGGTTTCCGGCTCCTGTGTTTGCTGCCTTACGTTCCGTTTTCACGGCTACGCGGCACATGGAGAACTCTGCGATTGTGCCCCGGTTGGCGGCGGCACCTCGATGAAAGCGGCAGCTGTCATGATATAGCGAGACTGGTCAACCACTCGATGACTCCTTTGGAATGTTTAGGATTCCTCCGCATTAACGAAGGACGGTTTTGGTCGAGGCACTCGCACCCGGATTCGGGAGAGTGCGGTGCCCCGAGAACTATAGTAGCCCCACCCTCGAACTCCTATGGCTAAGTGAAAGTGATAAAGCATTATAGTCTGGTTGCCTGGTTTGCTACGCTATGACCTCCTTAACATGACCAAGACATTGGATTAAGTGTGAAAAAGTGCTTTCTTTGGAAACACCCCGCACTATGTGCGTGGGGCTGAAACCAAGGACTGCCATCTTTCGGGTTATATATACATACATAAGCGGCCGCCTGGGGGGTAGTTTACTACTTGAGCACAAGTATAAAAAGCTCTTATATTATCTGAAAACATTGTTTTCACAAATCATACATGTCATTTAAACATAATATCCTTGAAACCTGCGTCTCTATTAAGCGAGTGCGGCGAGGACTTCTTCAAAGTAGTGCTCGGCGGTACTCGGCTTCATGCGAATCTTGGGATGCAGCGTCGGTGGCCTTCATCTCTGCCCGGTATGTCTTGACACGGGCGAGCCATCAGCGCTCCCTCAATACTGCGCCGATCGCTTCATTGTGTCGTCTGCGGTACGCGCAAGGCTGCTGCACTAAACCAAAATAACTCTTGGCTGGGGTCCGCCCGGCCACAAGTGCGTCATGACATGCTGCATGGCAAGTCCGGATAGTCGATTCAGCTCGGCCCATTCGGCTAACCGATCGGTCAGCGGAAGAAGCGCTCCGGACTATGGAATTGCGACCAATATAGCTCTTCCCTTACGTGCCGCCGACCTCGGAAGTGCTCAGCAGCGTCCGGCGCTTCGCCGCCAAGTCGGATAAGCATCCTCGAACTCCACAACTTGTCCAATTGAGCATACTTTGGATCCGTATATTTCCTCCATGGCGAAATGGTTTCCGGCCGCAATTGCCCGGCGACTCAGCTCCTCCTTGGCAGCTCTCAAAGCTGAATGGGCATTCTTGGATTGGCGGCGGCCTTTTCAGGACCTCTTGCTCCGCTTGGCGTTCTTTTCAAGAACCTCGCAGCGATCGGCAGCATTCTTCAACTTCTGGCCATATCGGCCATTTCCTCTGCTTGGCGTTGAGCAGCCGTTCGACTTCTAGCTCTTGGCCGCCTTTAAAGCGGGCGCATTACTCTTCGGCTTGCTCTTTCGCTCGGCGAGTTCCGCCCGCAGCTCTTCACACAGCGGCACCATCTGCATTAAGCATACAAATAGTAAGACATGGGCGTCAAGCTCCCTTACTAGGTGTCCGCATAGAAATCGCATACCTTGTGACTCGTCAAACCATTTATTGACCCGGCGATGTCGCATCCGCCTCGTCGAGTTACCGCTTTAGTTCGGCATATTCATCGATCCGGCTGGCCACGGACGCCGCTTCTATTTAAGGGCAGCGATATGTTATAACGAAATTTGATCCTCGACACGTTGTCAATTTTGACAGCATACGAGTCTCGAGGGCTGCTATCTATCTGAGGCACATTTATATGCATAAGCGTCGGAAGGTACATCATTTTTGCGTACCTCGAACCACGTCGATAGCTCTGCGGCTTCATGCAATCCGCTTTCGCGGATGCAATTCTTTCAATCACCGTACCCACTGAAACACGGTGATCTTACGAAAACCGCTTCGCCCGAGCAGATCCTTCACTCCTCCGACCTCACACCACTTGGTGCGGACCTTCCGGTCCCGCGGACTTAGGGAACCCTCGCGGCGACACCTCCGGGTCGTCCGCTTCTATGGTCACGACGGTGGAGCGTTCGCTCTCCATCATCTCGGAAGAAGATCCCCGAAGCGAGCTCTGCTGGCGGGGCTGAGTCCGAACTACAAGGTACAATTTGGTTATCTTCATAAGTAAATCTGAGGATGTTCCTTATTTACAAGATCCCTTCTTTTTACTTACGGCTCATTGGAGGCTGACCCCTTGGGGAAATAATGCGGCTGGGTTATTTCCCGGCGCTGGACTCTCCAAGCGAAGATTCCCTTCCCTCTTTGAGGCCTTGACCTCCGGATCTTCGGGGCGGTCCTCTCTCTCCTCGAAAAGCGGGACTTTTAATCCCTCCTTCGGGATAGCTTCCTTCGTAGAGGCAGTTTCTTCCCGCTCCCTCCTTCGCCTTCTCCAAAAGCGCGACCTTCAACATCTTGGTCAGCATGGGATCCGGCGTGGTCTCCGGGAGGAGCGGACACCTTATTAACTTTGCCTTGGCTATCCACTCCTGTTCAAAGCGGTTCCTTTAAAGGACATATATATATATATATATATATATATATATATATATATATATATATATATATATATATATATATATATATATATGATAAATAAATGAACAGCTTGTCGGTTTCAGGACTACTTAGTTGAGTATCAGGCGATTGCAGCTTAGTCCTGCATCCTCGATCGAGGTCCTCTTGGATTGGTGGCGGCCTTTTCAGAGCCCTCTTGCTCGCAGCGTTCTTTTCAAGAAAATACATGGCGATCGGCAGCATTCTTCAACTTGCTGGCCATATCAGCCATTTCCTCTCTGCTTGGCGGTGAGCAGCCCGTTCGACTTCTAGCTCTTGACCGCCTTTAAGCGGCCGCATTACTCTTCGGCTTGCTCTTTCGCTCGGCGAGTTCCGCCGCAGCTCTTCCACAGCGGCACCATCTGCATTAAGCATACAAATAGTAAGACATGGGCGTCAAGCTCCCTTACTAGGTGTCCGCATAAATCGCATACCTTGTGACTCGTCAAACCGTTTATTGACCGGCGATGTCGCATCGCCTCGTCGAGTTACCGCTTTAGTTCGGCATATTCATCGATCGGCTGGCCACGGACGCCCCTTCTATTTAGGGGCAGCGATATGTTATAACGAAATTTGATCCTTGCACGTTGTCAATTTTGACAACATACCGAAACCTCGGGGCTACTATCTATCTGAGCGCATTTATATGCATAAGCTGTCGGAAGGTACATCATTTTGCGTACCTCGAACCCGTCGATAAGCTCTGGCGGCTTCATGCAATCCGATTTCGCGGATGCAATTCTTTCAATCACCGTACCCATTAGAAACACGGTGATCTTACGAATAACCGCTTCGCCCGAGCAGATCCTTTAGCTCCTCCGACCGCACACCACTTGGCGCGGACCTTCCCGCCCGCGGACAGGGAACCCTCGCGGCGACACCTCCGGGTCGTCCGCTTCTATGGTGCGACAGGTGGAGCGTTTAGCTCTCCATCATCTCGGAAGAAGATCCCCGAGGCGAGCTCTGCTGGCAGGGCTGAGTCCGAGCTACAAGGTACAATTTCGGTTATCTTCATAAATAAATATAGGGATGTTCCTTATTTACAAGATCCCTTCTTTTTACTTACGACTCGCTGGAGGGCTGACCCCCTTGGGGAAATAATGCGGCTGGGTTACTTCCCAGCGCTGGACTCTCCTACGAAGATTCCCTTTCCCTCTTTGAGGCCTTGACCTCCGGATCTTCCGGAGCGGTCCTCTTCTCTCCTCGAAAGACATGACTTTTAATCCCTCCTTCCTGGATAGCTTCCTTCGTAGAGGCAGTTGCTTCCCCGCTCCCTCCTTCGCCTTCTCCAAAAGGCGCGACCTTCAACATCTTGGTCAGCATGGGATCCGGCGTGGTCTCGGGAGGGCAGACACCTTATTAACTTTGCCTTGGCTATCCACTCCTGTTCAAAGCGGTTCCTTTAAAGGACATATATATATGATAAATAAATGAACAGCTTGTCGGTTCTGGGACTACTTACTTGATGTCTGGCGATTGCAGCTTAGTCCTGCATCCTCGGTCGAGTCCTCTTGGATTGGTGGCGGCCTTTTTCAGGCCCTCTTGCTCGCTTAGCGTTCTTTTCAAGAACCTGCGGCGATCGGCAGCATTCTTCAACTTGCTGGCCATATCGGCCATTTCCTCTCTGCTTGGCGGTGAGCAGCCGTTCGGCTTCTAGCTCTTGAGCGCCTTTAAAGCGACGCATTACTCTTTCGGCTTGCTCTTTACGCTCGGCGAGTTCGCCCGCAGCTCTTCCACAGCGGCACCATCTGCATTAAGCATACAAATAGTAAGACATGGGCGTCAAGCTCCCTTACTAGGTGTCCGCATAGAAATCGCATACCTTGTGACTCGTCAAACCGTTTATTGACCCGGCGATGTCGCATCCGCCTCGTCGAGTTGCGCTTTAGTTCGGCATATTCATCGATCCGGCTGGCCCGGACGCCCCTTCTATTTAGGGGCAGCGATATGTTATAGCGAAATTTGATCCTCGGCACGTTGTCAATTTTGACAACATACCGAGTCTCGAGAACTACTATCTATACAGGGTGCATTTATATGCATAAGCTGCCGGAAGGTACATCATTTTGCGTACCTCGAACCCGTCGATAAGCTCTGGCGGCTTCATGCAATCCGCTTTCGCGGATGCAATTCTTTCAATCACCGTACCCATTGAAACACGGTGATCTTCGAATAACCGCTCGCCCGAGCAGATCCTTTAGCTCCTCCGACCGCACACCACTTGGCGCGGACCTTCCGGCCCGCCGGACAGGGGAACCCTCGCGGCGACACCTCCGGGTCGTCCGCTTCACATGGTGCGACAGGTGGAACATTCGCTCTCCATCATCTCCGGAAGAAGATCCCCGAAGGCGAGCTCTGGCGAGGGTTGAGTCCGAACTACAAGGTACAATTTCAGTTATCTTCATAAGTAAATCTGAGGATGTTCCTTATTTACAAGATCCCTTCTTTTACATATGGCTCATTGGAGGCTGACCCCTTGGGGAAATAATGCGGCTGGGTTACTTCCCGGCTGGACTCTCGACGAGATTCCTTCCCTCTTTGAGGCCTTGACCTCCGGATCTTCGGGCGGTCCTCTTCTCTCCTCGAAAGGCGGGACTTTTAATCCCTCCTTCTGGATAGCTTCCTTCGTAGAGGCGGTTGCTTCCCGCTCCTCCTTCGCCTTCTCAAAAGCGCGACCTTCAACATCTTGGTCAGCATGGGATCGGCGTGGTCTCCGGGAGGGCGGACACCTTATTAACTTTGCCTTGGCTATCCTCCTGTTCAAAGCGGTTCCTTTAAGGACATATATATATATATATATATGATAAATAAATGAACAGCTTGTCGGTTCTGGGACTACTTACTTGAGTGTCTGGCGATTGCAGCTTAGTCCTGCATCCTCGGTCGAGGTCCTCTTGGATTGGCGGCGGCCTTTTTCAGAGCCCTCTTGCTCCAACAGCGTTCTTTTCAAGAACCTGCAGCGATCGGCAGCATTCTTCAACTTGCTGGCCATATCGGCCATTTCCTCTCTGCTTGGCGGTGAGCAGCCCGTTCGGCTTCTAGCTCTTGACGCCTTTAAAGCGGCGCATTACTCTTTCGGCTTGCTCTTTCGCTCGGCGAGTTCCGCCGCAGCTCTTCCAACAGCGGCACCATCGCATTAAGTATACAAATAGTAAGACATGGGCGTCAAGCTCCCTTACTAGGTGTCGCATAAATCGCATACCTTGTGACTCGTCAAACCGTTTATTGACCCGGCGATGTCGCATCCGCCTCGTCGAGTTGCCGCTTTAGTTCGGCATATTCATCGATCGGCTGGCCACGGACGCCCCTTCTATTTAGGGGCAGCGATATGTTATAGCGAAATTTGATCCTCGACGCGTTGTCAATTTTGACAACATACGAGTCTCGAGAGCTACTATCTATCAGGCGCATTTTATATGCATAACTGTCGAAGGTACATCATTTTGCGTACCTCGAACCCGTCGATAAGCTCTGGCGGCTTCATGCAATCCGCTTTCGCGGATGCAATTCTTTCAATCACCGTACCCATTGAAACGCGGTGATCTTACGAATAACCGCTTCGCCCGAGCAGATCCTTTAGCTCCTCCGACCGCACCACTTGGCGCGGACCTTCCGGCCCGCCGGACAGGGAACCCTCGCGGCGACACCTCCGGGTCGTCGCTTCCTATGGTGCGACGGTGGAGCGTTTCGCTCTCCATCATCTCCGGAAGAAGATCCCCGAGGCGAGCTCTGCTGAGCAGGGCTGAGTCCGAACTACAAGGTACAATTTGGTTATCTTCATAAATAAATACAGGGATGTTCCTTATTTACAAGATCCTTCTTTTTACTTACGGCTCATTGGAGGCTGACCCCTTGGGGAAATAATGCGGCTGGGTTACTTCCCGGCGCTGGACTCTCGACGAAGATTCCTTCCCTCTTTGAGGCCTTGACCTCCGGATCTTCGGGCGGTCCTCTTCTCACCTCGAAGGCAGAATTTTAATCCCTCCTTCTGGATAGCTTCCTTCGTAGAGGCAGTTGCTTCCCGCTCCTCCTTCGCCTTCTCCAAAAGCGCGACCTTCAACATCTTGGTCAGCATGGGATCCGGCGTGGTCTCCGGGAGGGCGGACACCTTATTAACTTTGCCTTGGCTATCCACTCCTGTTCAAGCGGTTCCTTTAAGGACATATATATATATGATAAATAAATGAACAGCTTGTCCGGTTCTGGGACTACTTACTTGAGTATCTGGCGATTGCAGCTTAGTCCTGCATCCTCGGTCAGGTCCTCTTGGATTGGTGGCGGCCTTTTCAGGCCCTCTTGCTCGCTTAGCGTTCTTTTCAAGAACCTCGCAGCGATCGGCAGCATTCTTCAACTTGCTGGCCATATCGGCCATTTCCTCTGCTTTGGCGGTGAGCAGCCGTTCGGCTTCTAGCTCTTGACCGCCTTTAAGCGGCCGCATTACTCTTCGGCTTGCTCTTTCGCTCGGCGAGTTCCGCCCGCAGCTCTTCCACAACAGCGACACCATCTGCATTAAGCATACAAATAGTAAGACATGGGCGTCAAGCTCCCTTACTAGGTGTCCGCATAGAAATCGCATACCTTGTGACTCGTCAAACCGTTTATTGACCCGGCGATGTCGCATCCGCCTCGTCGAGTTGCCGCTTTAGTTCGGCATATTCATCGATCGGCTGGCCACGGACGCCCGCTTCTATTTAGGGGCAGCGATATGTTATAGCGAAATTTGATCCTCGACGCGTTGTCAATTTTGACAACATACCGAGTCTCGAGAGCTACTATCTATCTGAGCGCATTTATATGCATAAGCGTCGAAGGTACATCATTTTGCGTACCTCGAACCCGTCGATAAGCTCTGATGGCTTCATGCAATCCGCTTTCGCGGATGCAATTCTTTCAATCACCGTACCCATTAAACACGGTGATCTTACGAATAACCGCTTCGCCGAGCAGATCCTTTAGCTCCTCCGACCGCACACCACTTGGCGCGGACCTTCCGGCCCGCGGACAGGGGAACCCTCGCGGCGACACCTCCGGGTCGTCCGCTTCTATGGTGCGGCAGGTGGAGCGTTTAGCTCTCCATCATCTCGGAAGAAGATCCCCGAAGGCGAGCTCTGCTGGCAGGGCTGAGTCTGAACTACAAAGGTACAATTTGGTTATCTTCATAAATAAATCTGAGGATGTTCCTTATTTACAAGATCCCTTCTTTTTACTTACAGCTCGCTGGAGGGTTGACCCCCTTGGGGAAATAATGCGGCTGGGTTACCTCCCATCGCTGGACTCTCCGACGAAGATTCCCTTCCCCTCTTTGAGGCCTTGACCTTCGGATCTTCCGGAGCGGTCCTCTTCTCTCCTCGAAAGATGGGACTTTTAATCCCTCCTTCCTGGATAGCTTCCTTCGTAGAGGCAGTTGCTTCCCCGCTCCCTCCTTCGCCTTCTCCAAAAGGCGCGACCTTCAACTCTTGGTCAGCATGGGATCCGGCGTGGTCTCCGGGAGGGGAGCCGGACACCTTATTAACTTTGCCTTGGCTATCCACTCCTGTTCAAGAAACGGTTCCTTTAAAGGACATATATATATATATATATATATATATGATAAATAAATGAACAGCTTGTCCGGTTACAGGACTACTTACTTGAGTATCTGGGCGATTGCAGCTTAGTCCTGCATCCTCAGTCAGGTCCTCTTGGATCCGGCGGCGGCCTTTTTCAGGCCCTCTTGCTCCGCTTGACGTTCTTTTTCAAGAACCTCGCA
The DNA here is from genome assembly GCA_021605205.1 of Aegilops longissima. Classification (NCBI taxonomy): domain Eukaryota; kingdom Viridiplantae; phylum Streptophyta; class Magnoliopsida; order Poales; family Poaceae; genus Aegilops; species Aegilops longissima. The sequence goes on from JAHIAM010007053.1 coordinate 8,794, forward strand.
GCGATCGGCAGCATTCTTCAACTTGCTGGCCATATCGGCCATTTCCTCTCTGCTTGGCGATGAGCAGCCCGTTCGGCTTCTAGCTCTTGGACGCCTTTAAAGCGGCGCATTACTCTTCGGCTTGCTCTTTCGCTCGGCGAGTTCCGCCCGCAGCTCTTCCACAACAGCGACACCATCTGCATTAAGCATACAAATAGTAAGACATGGGCGTCAAGCTCCCTTACTAGGTGTCCGCATAAATCGCATACCTTGTGACTCGTCAAACCGTTTATTGACCCGGCGATGTCGCATCCGCCTCGTCGAGTTGCCGCTTTAGTTGGCATATTCATCGATCGGCTGGCCACGGACGCCGCTTCTATTTAGGGGCAGCGATATGTTATAACGAGAATTTGATCCTCGACGCGTTGTCAATTTTGACAACATACCGAGTCTCGAGGCTACTATCTATCTGGCGCATTTTATATGCATAAGCTGTCGGAAGGTACATCATTTTTGCGTACCTCGAACCCCGTCGATAAGCTCTGGCGGCTTCATACAATCCGCTTTCGGGATGCAATTCTTTCAATCACCGTACCCATTAAACGCGGTGATCTTACGAATAACCGCTTCGCCCAAGCAGATCCTTTAGCTCCTCCGACCGCACACCACTTGGCGCGGACCTTCCGGCCCGCGGACAGGGAACCCTCGCGGCGACACCTCCGGGTCATCCGCTTCACATGAGGTGCGACAGGTGGAGCGTTCGCTCTCCATCATCTCGGAAGAAAGATCCCCGAAGGCGAGCTCTGCTGGCAGGGCTGAGCTCCGAACTACAAGGTACAATTTGGTTATCTTCATAAATAAATCTGAGGATGTTCCTTATTTACAAGATCCCTTCTTTTTACTTACGGCTCATTGGAGGCTGACCCCTTGGGAAATAATGCGGCTGGGTTACTTCCAGCGCTGGACTCTCAAGCGAAGATTCCTTCCCTCTTTGAGGCCTTGACCTCCGGATCTTCGGGCGGTCCTCTTCTCACCTCGAAGGCAGAATTTTAATCCCTCCTTCTGGATAGCTTCCTTCGTGAGGCGTTGCTTCCCGCTCCCTCCTTCGCCTTCTCCAAAAGCGCGACCTTCAACATCTTGGTCGGCATGGGATCGGCGTGGTCTCAGGGAGGGCGGACACCTTATTAACTTTGCCTTGGCTATCCACTCCTGTTCAAAGCGGTTCCTTTAAAGGACATATATATATATATATATATGATAAATAAATGAACAGCTTGTCGATTCTGAGGACTACTTACTTGAGTATCTGGCGATTGCAGCTTAGTCCTGCATCCTCGGTCAGTCCTCTTGGATTGGCGGCGGCCTTTTCAGAGCCCTCTTGCTCCGCAGCGTTCTTTTCAAGAACCTCGCAGCGATCGGCAGCATTCTTCAACTTGCTGGCCATATCGGCCATTTCCTCTGCTTTGGCGGTGAGCAGCCCGTTCGACTTCTAGCTCTTGACGCCTTTAAAGCGGCCGCATTACTCTTCTGGCTTGCTCTTTACGCTCGGCGAGTTCCGCCCGCAGCTCTTCCACAACAGCGGCACCATCTGCATTAAGCATACAAATAGTAAGACATGGGCGTCAAGCTCCCTTACTAGGTGTCCGCACGAAATCGCATACCTTGTGACTCGTCAAACCGTTTATTGACCCGGCGATGTCGCATCCGCCTCGTCGAGTTGCCGCTTTAGTTCGGCATATTCATCGATCCGGCTGGCCCGGACGCCCGCTTCTATTTAGGGGCAGCGATATGTTATAACGAAATTTGATCCTCGGCGTTGTCAATTTTGACAACATACCGAGTCTCGAGAACTACTATCTATCTGAGCGCATTTATATGCATAAGCTGTCGAAGGTACATCATTTTGCGTACCTCGAACCCGTCGATAAGCTCTGGCGGCTTCATGCAATCCGCTTTCGCGGATGCAATTCTTTCAATCACCGTACCCATTAGAACACGGTGATCTTACGAATAACCGCTTCGCCCGAGCAGATCCTTTAGCTCCTCCGACCGCACACCACTTGGCGCGGACCTTCCGCCCGCCCGGACAGGGAACCCTCACGGCGACACCTCCGGGTCGTCCGCTTCTATGAGGTGCGACAGGTGGAGCGTTTAGCTCTCTATCATCTCCGGAAGAAGATCCCCGAGGCGAGCTCTGCTGGCGAGGGCTGAGGTCAATTACAAGGTACAATTTTGGTTATCTTCATAAATAAATCTGAGGATGTTCCTTATTTACAAGATCCCTTCTTTTTACTTACCGCTTCATTTGGAGGCTGACCCCTTGGGGAAATAATGCGGCTGGGTTACTTCCAGCTGGACTCTCGACGAAGATTCCCTTCCCTCTTTGAGGCCTTGACCTCGGATCTTCGGGCGGTCCTCTTCTCTCCTCGAAAGGCGGGACTTTTAATCCCTCCTTCTGGATAGCTTCCTTCGTGAGGCAGTTGCTTCCCGCTCCCTCCTTCGCGTTCTCCAAAAGCGCGACCTTCAACATCTTGGTCGACATGGGATCGGCGTGGTCTCCGGGAGGGAGGCGGACACCTTATTAACTTTGCCTTGGCTATCCACTCCTGTTCAAAGCGGTTCCTTTAAAGGACATATATATATATATATATATATGATAAATAAATGAACAGCTTGTCGATTCTGGACTACTTACTTGAGTGTCTGGCGATTGCAGCTTAGTCCTGCATCCTCGGTCAGTCCTCTTGGATTGGTGGCGGCCTTTTCAGGCCCTCTTGCTCCAACAGCGTTCTTTTCAAGAACCTCGCAGCGATCGGCAGCATTCTTCAACTTGCTGGCCATATCGGCCATTTCCTCTCTGCTTCGGCAGTGAGCAGCCCGTTCGGCTTCTAGCTCTTCGTCCGCCTTTAAAGCGGCCGCATTACTCTTTCTGGCTTGCTCTTTCGCTCGGGCGAGTTCCGCCCGCAGCACTTCCACAGCAGCGACACCATCTGCATTAAGCATACAAATAGTAAGACATGGGCGTCAAGCTCCCTTACTAGGTGTCCGCATAGAAGTCGCATACCTTGTGACTCGTCAAACCGTTTATTGACCCGAGCGATGTCCGCATCCGCCTCGTCGAGTTGCCGCTTTAGTTGGCATATTCATCGATCCGGCTGGCCACGGACGCCCGCTTCTATTTAGGGGCAGCGATATGTTATAACGAGAATTTGATCCTCGACGCGTTGTCAATTTTGACAACATACCGAGTCTCGAAACTACTATCTATCTGAGCGCATTTATATGCATAAGCTGTCGAAGGTACATCATTTTGCGTACCTCGAACCCGTCGATAAGCTCTGGCGGCTTCATACAATCCGCTTTCCGCCTATGCAATTCTTTCAATCACCGTACCCATTAGAAACACGGTGATCTTCTGAATAACCGCTTCGCCCGAGCAGATCCTTGACTCCTCCGACCGCACACCACTTGGCGCGGACCTTCCGGCCCGCCGGACAGGGGAACCCTCACGGCGACACCTCGGGTGCGTCCGCTTCTATGGTGCGACGGTGGAGCGTTTCGCTCTCTATCATCTCGGAAGAAGATCCCCGAAGCGAGCTCTGCTGGCAGGGCTGAGGTCAATTACAAGGTACAATTTTGGTTATCTTCATAAATAAATCTGAGGATGTTCCTTATTTACAAGATCCCTTCTTTTTACTTACCGCTGTTGGAGGCTGACCCCTTGGGGAAATAATGCGGCTGGGTTACTTCCCAGCGCTGGACTCTCCGACGAAGATTCCCTTCCCCTCTTTGAGGCCTTGACCTCCGGATCTTCCGGAGCGGTCCTCTTCTCTCCTCGAAAGACGGGACTTTTAATCCCTCCTTCCTGGATAGCTTCCTTCGTAGAGGCAGTTGCTTCCCCGCTCCCTCCTTCGCCTTCTCCAAAAGGCGCGACCTTCAACATCTTGGTCAGCATGGGATCCGGCGTGGTCTCCGGGAGGAGGCGGACACCTTATTAACTTTGCCTTGGCTATCCACTCCTGTTCAAAGCGGTTCCTTTAAAGGACATATATATATATATATATATATATATATATATATATATATATATATATATATATATATATATATATATATATATGATAAATAAATGAACAGCTTGTCGGTTCTGGGACTACTTACTTGAGTATCTCAGGCGATTGCAGCTTAGTCCTGCATCCTCGGTCAGTCCTCTTAGATTTGGCGGCCTTTTGAGCCCTCTTGCTCAAGCAGCGTTCTTTTCAAGAACCTCGCAGCGATCGGCAGCATTCTTCAACTTGCTGGCCATATCGGCCATTTCCTCTCTGCTTCGGCAGTGAGCAGCCCGTTCGGCTTCTAGCTCTTCGTCCGCCTTTAAAGCGGCCGCATTACTCTTTCTGGCTTGCTCTTTCGCTCGGGCGAGTTCCGCCCGCAGCTCTTCCACAGCAGCGACACCATCTGCATTAAGCATACAAATAGTAAGACATGGGCGTCAAGCTCCCTTACTAGGTGTCCGCATAAATCGCATACCTTGTGACTCGTCAAACCGTTTATTGACCCGGCGATGTCGCATCCGCCTCGTCGAGTTACGCTTTAGTTCGGCATATTCATCGATCCGGCTGGCCACGGACGCCCCTTCTATTTAGGGGCAGCGATATGTTATAACGAAATTTGATCCTCGACGCGTTGTCAATTTTGACAACATACCGAGTCTCGAGCTACTATCTATCTGAGCGCATTTTATATGCATAAGCGTCGGAAGGTACATCATTTTGCGTACCTCGAACCCGTCGATAAGCTCGGCGGCTTCATACAATCCGCTTGCCGCCTATGCAATTCTTTCAACCACGTACCCATTGAAACACGGTGATCTTCGAGATAACCGCTTCGCCCGAGCAGATCCTTCAGCTCCTCCGACCGCACACCACTTGGCGCGGACCTTCCGGCCCGCCGGACAGGGAACCCTCGCGGCGACACCTCCGGGTCGTCCGCCCATATGGTGCGACAGGTGGAGCGTTCGCTCTCCATCATCTCCGGAAGAAGATCCCCCGAAGACGAGCTCTGCTGAGCAGGGCTGAGGTCCGAACTACAAGGTACAATTTCGGTTATCTTCATAAATAAATACAGGGATGTTCCTTATTTACAAGATCCCTTCTTTTTACTTACGGCTCGCGGGAGGGCTGACCCCCTTGGGCAAATAATGCGGCTGGGTTACTTCCCAGCGCTGGACTCTCCGACGAAGATTCCCTTTCCCTCTTTGAGGCCTTGACCTCCGGATCTTCCGGAGCGGTCCTCTTCTCTCCTCGAAAGACGGGACTTTTAATCCCTCCTTCCTGGATAGCTTCCTTCGTAGAGGCAGTTGCTTCCCCGCTCCCTCCTTCGCCTTCTCCAAAAGGTGCGACCTTCAACATCTTGGTCAGCATGGGATCCGGCGTGGTCTCCGGGAGGGGAGCCAGACACCTTATTAACTTTGCCTTGGCTATCCACTCCTGTTCAAGAAACGGTTCCTTTAAAGGACATATATATATATATATATATGATAAATAAATGAACAGCTTGTCCGGTTACAGGACTACTTACTTGAGTATCTGGGCGATTGCAGCTTAGTCCTGCATCCTCAGTCAGGTCCTCTTGGATTCGGCGGCGGCCTTTTTCAGGCCCTCTTGCTCCGCTTGACGTTCTTTTTCAAGAACCTCGCAGCGATCGGCAGCATTCTTCAACTTGCTGGCCATATCGGCCATTTCCTCTCTGCTTCGGCAGTGAGCAGCCCGTTCGGCTTCTAGCTCTTCGGCCGCCTTTAAAGCGGCCGCATTACTTTTTCTGGCTTGCTCTTTCGCTCGGGCGAGTTCCGCCCGCAGCTCTTCCACAGCAGTGGCACCATCTGCATTAAGCATACAAATAGTAAGACATGGGCGTCAAGCTCCCTTACTAGGTGTCCGCATAGAAGTCGCATACCTTGTGACTCGTCAAACCGTTTATTGACCCGAGCGATGTCCGCATCCGCCTCGTCGAGTTGCCGCTTTAGTTTGGCATATTCATCAGTCCGGCTGGCCACAGGACGCCCCGCTACCTATTTAGGGGCAGCGATATGTTATAACTGAGAATTTGATCCTCGGCACGTTGTCAATTTTGACAACATACCGAGTCTCAGGGGCTACTATCTATACATGGCGCATTTTATATGCATAACTGTCAGAAGGTACATCATTTTTGCGTACCTCGAACCCCGTCGATAAGCTCTGGCGGCTTCATGCAATCCGCTTTCGCGGATGCAATTCTTTCAATCACCGTACCCATTAGAACGCGGTGATCTTACGAATAACCGCTTCGCCCGAGCAGATCCTTCACTCCTCCGACCGCACACCACTTGGCGCGGACTTTCCGGCCCGCGGACTTAGGAACCCTCGCGGCGACACCTCCGGGTCGTCCGCTTCACATGGTCGCGACATGTGGAGCGTTCGCTCTCCATCATCTCGGAAGAAGATCCCCGAAGGCGAGCTCTGCTGGCAGGGCTGAGTCCGAACTACAAGGTACAATTTGGTTATCTTCATAAATAAATCTGAGGATGTTCCTTATTTACAAGATCCCTTCTTTTTACTTACGGCTCATTTGGAGGCTGACCCCCTTGGGCAAATAATGCGGCTGGGTTACTTCCCAGCGCTGGACTCTCCGACGAAGATTCCCTTTCCCTCTTTGAGGCCTTGACCTCCGGATCTTCCGGAGCGGTCCTCTTCTCTCCTCGAAAGACGGGACTTTTAATCCCTCCTTCCTGGATAGCTTCCTTCGTAGAGGCAGTTGCTTCCCCGCTCCCTCCTTCGCCTTCTCCAAAGGTGCGACCTTCAACATCTTAGTCAGCATGGGATCCGGCGTGGTCTCGGGAGGGAGCAGACACCTTATTAACTTTGCCTTGGCTATCCACTCCTGTTCAAAGCGGTTCCTTTAAAGGACATATATATATATATATATATATATATATATATATGATAAATAAATGAACAGCTTGTCGATTCTGGGACTACTTACTTGAAATGTCTGGCGATTGCAGCTTAGTCCTGCATCCTCGGTCGAGTCCTCTTGGATTTGGCGGCCTTTTTGAGGCCCTCTTGCTCCGCAGCGTTCTTTTCAAGAACCTCGCAGCGATCGGCAGCATTCTTCAACTTGCTGGCCATATCGGCCATTTCCTCTCTTGGCGGTGAGCAGCCGTTCGACTTCTAGCTCTTGGCCGCCTTTAAAGCGGCGCATTACTTTTCGGCTTGCTCTTTCGCTCGGCGAGTTCCGCCGCAGCTCTTCCACAAGAGTGGCACCATCTGCATTAAGCATACAAATAGTAAGACATGGGCGTCAAGCTCCTTACTAGGTGTCGCATAGAAATCGCATACCTTGTGACTCGTCAAACCGTTTATTGACCCGGCGATGTCGCATCCGCCTCGTCGAGTTACCGCTTTAGTTTGGCATATTCATCAGTCCGGCTGGCCACGGGGCGCCCGCTACCTATTTAGGGGCAGCGATATGTTATAGCGAAATTTGATCCTCGACACGTTGTCAATTTTGACAACATACGAGTCTCGAGGGCTACTATCTATACATGGCGCATTTATATGCATAAGCTGTCCGAAGGTACATCATTTTGCGTACCTCGAACCCGTCGATAAGCTCTGGCGGCTTCATGCAATCCGCTTTCGCGGATGCAATTCTTTCAATCACCGTACCCATTAGAAACACGGTGATCTTACGAATAACCGCTTCGCCGAGCAGATCCTTCAGCTCCTCCGACCGCACACCACTTGGCGCGGACCTTCCGGCCCGCCGGACTTAGGGAACCCTCGCGGCGACACCTCCGGGTCGTCCGCTTCACATGGTGCGACAGGTGGAGCGTTCGCTCTCCATCATCTCGGAAGAAGATCCCCGAGCGAGCTCTGCTGGCAGGGCTGAGTCGAACTACAAGGTACAATTTGGTTATCTTCATAAATAAATACAGGGATGTTCCTTATTTACAAGATCCCTTCTTTTTACTTACGGCTCATTTGGAGGCTGACCCCTTGGGGAAATAATGCGGCTGGGTTACTTCCCGGTAGCTGGACTCTCGAGCGAAGATTCCCTTCCCTCTTTGAGGCCTTGACCTCCGGATCTTCGGGCGGTCCTCTTCTCTCCTCGAAAAGCGGGACTTTTAATCCCTCCTTCTGGATAGCTTCCTTCGTAGAGGCAGTTGCTTCCCGCTCCCTCCTTCGCCTTCTCCAAAAGCGCGACCTAGTCTTTACGCGCATGTTCTTACTCCGCTTCAGTGTCTGCTGGTGCCCTCTCGTCTTACGGCTACGCATGTGACTACCGCGCTGCTCTGCATGCACGTCGGCGACTGAACCTCGGCTGTCATCGATGACCGGCGTCAGCTGTCACACGACATGTCGACTCTCGAATGCTCATTGACTGATTGCTTACTACGGCATTCGCTCGATAGTCATCCACGGTCGAGTTCTGCCTGACTCAAGCTGATGCTCTGGTGCGAACTCGATTGCGTGGAATCATGCCATTATACTGCCAAGTAAGCTGTATGATAGCTTTCACAGTGCTCACGTATCAATCGTGACCTCTGATGTCTCGGAATCGGCTGCTAACAAATCCGCCGCAGCTAGAGGCATCCACTTGTCGATCCTGCTCTGACGGTACACACTCGTCAGGCCGCTCGGAGCCGGTACTATATGCACAGTCGATTCAAGCTTGAGTTATCAGATGTCATTACCTTCTTTACATCTTCAACTCTCTCTGACAAATGTCACACTGAAGCAATAAACTTGTCGTTAGACATGACGTTCTTCGGAAGTCTCAGGCTCTCATTGAGCTTACTGCGGCAGCGTGCCTTGGCTCATGCGTTGCTTGGCTACTCACGCTCAAGCGCTCTCCGTCTAGCGACCGCTTCACTCCGTTGTCACTTAGCGCTTCCTCGCTCGACACTACGCGATACTTATTATGACTCGCTGATCGACTGCTAACGTGCTCTAAGCGACTAACGGAACTCTATACATGGCATTCATTGCAGTCACATGCTTCATGCATCGAGCGGCTCTGGGCGAAGCGCAATTTGGCTGCATCTCATAGCTACCTGACTGAGCTCCGACGTTCCTGCGACTCGATCGATCATCTCATTCCTTCGCATCATGCGATCTCGATGCATTCCTAACATGCAACTGGCCTTCGATGCCTTCCGTGATGCTGTCAGCATCTGGATGCTTGCCGTATTCACTGAGCTCCATCTTGGTCGCTTTTACGACCTTCTACTTGGACTATGGTCAGCGCAGGCACTCTCTGACTGGCTGTATCGCATGCTACTCTGCCTTAAGCTTGTCTCTCAGCCTATCCGGCTATGCGTCTGCTGGCTAGCGATCCTCGTTCCATTGATTATAGAACTTGCATTACATGCCATCATTTCATATGGCATATATGCGCATCGCACATTGCAGGGCGTTTTACTACAGCATGGCTGACGTTCTGCAACTTCGCTTCTAGCGCTGTGCCTAGACATCGTTTACCTGCGGATCCGCGCATTATTCTAACGCTCATCGTCTACTCGCTCTAGTTCGCATCGTCAATCGTTCGTCGATCGCATGCTGGGCTCCTGCAGATTGCATTACCCGATTTGATCACGCGTTGGCGATTTTAGCAATACATTCGACGCTATCTGAATCGTCCATTTATACGCATTACACGGTCATATCCCGCTCTGCGATCAGGACTCGCCGTTCGCACTGCGCTTGGTGTTGAAAACCTTCTATGAAGTATTCGGAGGAACCGCCTTGCAATGCGAAGACAATATCTTGGCGCGGACTCGCCGTCATTGAAGCCAGGTTCACAGACTCTTGAGGAGTCCGGACTAGGGAAGTGTCCGGATAGCGGACTATCGTCCTGGCGGACTCCAAGACTATGAAGATACAAGATTGAAGACTTAGTCCGTGTCCGGATGGGACTTTCCTTGGCGTGGAAGGCAAGCTTGGCGTCTGGATATGTAGATCTCCTACCATTGTAACCAACTCTGTGTAACCCTAACCTATCCGGTGTCTATATAAGCCGGAGGTTTTAATCCGTGGGGCGAACAACAATCATACCATAGGCTAGCTTCTAGGGTTTAGCCTCCTTGATCTCGTGGTAGATCTACTCTTGTACTACCCATATCATCAATATTAATCAAGCGGGGTAGGGTATTACCTCCATCGAGAGGCCCGAACACAGGTAAAAACATCGTGTCCTTGTCTCCTGTTACCATCCGCCTAGGCGCAGTTAGGACCCCCTACCCGAGATCCGCCGGTTTTGACACCGACAACGGGCCTTCAAATTGTGGGAGTTCGATCCGGCACAACACTCAACGCTGAAAAGGCTCTTCGACACTACGTACGAGGATGCCTGGAAGGTGCTGTTCAAGGGCGCCGAGGCTCCCACATCCGCTACCGAAGAACGCGGATTCAGCTCTCAGCGTCAAGCCAGCGAGGTAAGTTATTTTACCCTTTACGGGACTCTTTTTTCGTAGATTGACTCTATGGGGGATTTCCCTAACCCTTAACAGGACTGGTTGAAGACATCCGGACAGGTTAACTGTCCGGCCCCTTTGCCAGAAGAGCCAGCGGACGCCCGATTGACAGGGCTGCTGGCTCTGTTACCTCACGTGGTGCCGGAGAAGAAGGCCAAGAAGGAGGCCACGGGAACTCGAAAGAGCTCCCGACACCAGGCGCTGTTGGACTCACCGCCCGAAACTATGAGGCAGAATCCTCCTCTGAGGAAGAGGAGAAAGAAAAAGAAGTCTCTCCCCAGTGAGAGAGAAAGAAAAGGAAGGCCGCTAGCCCAGCGGGAGGCGGAGGTCTGAAAGGAAGGACCCTTCATCCGGACTTCTCCCGACGCCCGGCAGCGGCGGCGAGTGGCCAACAAAAAGCGAAGCCTCTGGCGAGATCGTAAATGTCCGGATACCCATAGTTTTTCCTTTGCATAGTGTTCTCTAATGCCGAACAATCATGCAGCCGCCCAAAGCGAGCTTGCCGCTTCGTCGGCGGGTCCACGAGTTAAATCGAAATGGAAGTACTTCACTTCGGCCGCCTCCTCACCTCACGCCACAGACGGCCTTGAGGTGGGGCCCCAAAGCGGCCTGGTAAGAGGCGGCGCAAGCGACCTCCGGACTCAGTAGCGTGGGGGTGAGACCCCGGGGCTCTAAGCCCGGCCCTCGTCCGGACTCCATCTGGGAACCTTCAGCGGTTCCGTCCAACAATGACCCCTTAGTAGGAAGGTAAGGGCGGTGTCCTCCGTCCAGCTGGAGGCACGGATAGCTCTTGGGCGCTTGCGCCTCCATCAGGAGGAACACCGCACTTTTATGAGTGTGGTGGTCGAGAAAGTTCGATCCGCCAAGGCGGGCTGGCGGCTTATACCAGCCTTCTAACATGCTTTGAGGTAAGTCTAGAATATGTAAAAAATTACCGCATAGGCGGTAGCCCACGATGCTTAGTTGATTGTTGAAAGAAAAGCGGACTAAGGGCTAAAAAGATATCTGTGAGTCTAACATAAGTATGTTAATATGGGAATGCAGGCTCTGTTGCTAACCTCTGCCTGCTTGCGAAGGTCGATGCATTGAGCGAGCCTCGGCGGTCAGAGCAGGCTCGGCCAAGCCAAGCAGCTCGAGGACAAGGAAGGTAAGTAACACCTTACTAAAGAAATACCTTATAGAAAGGATTTGGTTGCAAAGATAACATGAATAACATGGAGTGCTGCGGGGCCTGGCGAGTGGCGACCACGAAGGCGGTGTCCTTGGGCTCGCGGCTGCGGGGCGCACGAGCGAGAAGCAGGCGCAACTGGCGGAGGTCGGCAAGAGCTCAGGCTCTCGTGGAAAAACACGAGGTTTGGGCGTGACCGAATCCGAGTCGAGCTTGCTTGGCTCTTGAGAAGTGCCAAAGCTGCTAAGGCCGAGGCCCAAAAAGCCCTCCGAGATTGAGGCAATAAAGAAGATCGCGGCGGGTAAGGCATTCTTTATGCGAGCAAGAATGTAAAGTGAATTACCTATGACTTACCGGATTGGAGCTCTCCAAGAGCATTAGCGAGATCTGCCCGTAGTGTATCGATCTTGCCGCATTCTACAGCGCCAGGAGGGGGCTCGGCGGAGAAGGTGTTACGGTCTCGATATCTTTGAGGCGGACTTCAGTGCCCCTAAGCGACCAGATGAAGCAGCTGGTTGAGCTCCATAAGGTCGCCGAACAGGCCATGAGGGGCCTCATAGTTGGTTGTGGCCATTGGAAGCCATGCAGGAGCTACTTTGGGCTAGTCTGGCGGTGGTGGGCCTTTGTCCGGGTTGAAGTCATCAAGCGCTCCGTCTGCATTGAAGGTGCCCGTCGGGCCTTGCCGTGCTAAAGTGCTTTGGGGTAAGCTGGATCGCGGAGAAGCTTGTGACAGACGAGACCCCCGAAGGGCAAGGAGCATCATGCGCCCGAAATTTACTATGAGGGCCTCTGAAAGGTGCCGCCGTATAGCGGATGACTGCTCAAGGATGTAATTTTGAATAGACTACGCATTTGTTATCACTGTCGCTGAAAACTTGTTCATATCGCTAAGCAGCGCTTGTTAATTTAAAATATTACCTTACATGCGGCCGTTTATCAAATTTGAGAGATGGCAAGTTGTTGGCTTCAGCCCCCATGCCACAGTGCTTGGGTGTTGGGATAATCTTGGCGCTCTTGTTCCCATTCTTGGGTCCATCGAGGGGCGCTCAGCATAGCGAACAAAGCGACGGACTTGTAATGCTTGAACACTCTCCTTAGCCATAGAATTCTATAATTTTAAATTTAGTGAAGCCCCTAGTATTCGGAAAACCGAGTTAGGCGCTATCACGCCTTGGCGGACAATGCGGTTCCTCGATCTAAGCGGCATAAGTCTTTAGGGACCGAAAAACCTCTCGAACAGCGACCGGCTCTCGCCCTATCATGACGGTCAGTTTAGCTTTCTCCTTTGAGGTGCTCAACCCAGCTCAGCAGGGGCACAATTGCAGTGGTTCTCCTAGTGCTACCTTAGCGATATAGCGGGCGTAAGGTACCAAAACATAGGGCAGGCAAACCCAACTATTGACCCAAGACATGATTTGGAGCGATGCATATAATGCTATAAGTTGAGGTGCGCACTTGTGAAAGTGTCGGACTTATCACACCATACTTTTGGGGTACTTAAGCCCTGGTGTATTGGCCGTACCAAAGTGTGCAGGTGCAACATGTCATGAAATGAACATATATATAGATAAAGAAAGAGTGCAATAATAAGCAAAAGCTATGTATTGTTTATTCAGAAGGTACTGCAATGAAAGCGAGCGATACAAATAGTGCGATAAGCAAGGGATGGGACTATTTAACATGTCCCCCTCGAGGGTAAGCTGCGGGATGGTATGTAAAACAGGTATAATGCTCGTAATAGAGACCACTGAACACTTGGCGTAACTACGCTTCACAGGCTGTTGCATCATGAGATCGGCGATTCTAGTGCGGACAAGACTTTGGAAAGCGGAGTCTGAAAGTAAGAAAAAGGAAAAATAAAAAAGAAAAGAATGACACAATCGGGGCCCACAGTGCGGTTGAGCCGCATTACAGGCGTCGTGGTGGTCGATGCCTCCCCTTATGCCCATGGTATCTCGAGCATAGTTATGTCAGCGTAATCTTGGCCGCCAATTCGCGAGGGCTGGGGTTGGGCGGATTACTCTGGCGTGCTTGGATCGTGCCGGCGGTCTTGTTGTAGGTTACTCGGTAGCGGCAGCGGTGTCGAGACGTTTAATGGCGGACTCGAGAATTGCTGTGAGAGGCTGCTTTGCACCTCCGCGCGCGAGACCGCCGTGTGCTCCTCCGTTCGGAGAAGGCGTTCGGTGTTTCCATTGTCCGTGATTACTCCTCGAGGGCTGGCATCTTGAGCTTGAGGTATGCATAGTGCGGCACCGCATTGAACTTTACAAATCACGGTTCGTCCGGCGATCTTGGGATAGCCGCTGCGGAATGGGACTATGTCGAAGATTAACTCTTCTCTTTGGAAGTTATTCGGGGATCCGAAGACCACTTCGAGTGTAACTGAGCCCGTACAATTGGCCTCTACACCCGGTATGGCGCCTTTAAAGGTGCGTCTTTGTAGGTTTAATCCTTGAGGGTCTATGCCCATTTTGTGCCTTTGTATCACGATAAAGCGAGGTTAGGCTGCTACCGCCGTCCATCGAGGACTCTCTTGAGGTGAAATCCGTCGATAATTGGGTCAGAACCAATGCGGCGAATCCGCCGTGACGGATGCTAGTGGGGTGGTCCCTTGATCAAATGTGATCGGGCGGGAGGAGCATGGGTTGAACTTGAGGCGTGGCTCCATCGCATATCGTCCTTAGTGCGCTTCCGCTCCTTTTTGGGTATGTGGGTTGCGTATATCATGTTCACCGTCTGCACTTGTGTGGGAAAGCCCTTCATCCTCTATTGTTGTGGCGGGGCTCTTCCTCGTCATCGCTATGCAGCCTTGTCATTGAGTTGACACTTAACGCCTGCTTGCTTGAACACCCAACAATCCCTGTTGGTGTGATTGGCTAGTTTTCGGGGTGCCATGTATACGCTGTGATCAGTATTCGGTCCAAGTTGGGCCAGACCACAGGTATTTCTTTTGAATGGCTTCTTCAGCTGACGGGTTTAGAGCCTCTGAATCCGGCATTAACTGCCGTATCTTCATCATTATCACCGTTAATGCGGCGCTTGTTCTTGTTGCGACAGCGACCTGCCATTGCTGTCCTTGGTATCCGAACTACCGGGGTTTTGGTCAAGTTGTTCCTTGAGCTAGCCAGCTGTCCTCTCCAGCATAGCGGGTCATGAGTGTGGTGAGGGCTGCCATGGATTTGGCTTTTCCTGTCCTAGGTGCGGGCTAGCCACTCGTCGCGGATGTTATGTTTGAAGGCTGCTAAGCGCCTCGCATCCGGACGGTCGGCGATTTGATTTTCTTGGTTAGGAACCGTGTCCGAGAATTATCGGCGATTCTTACAGCTCTTGGATTATCTGGCTAAGGTCATCGGCGTCACGGTGGTAGCACATATGTGCCTGGAAGTTATCAAGGAATGCGGATTCAGGTCCTCCCAACAACTAATTGATTCTGCTAGCAAGCTGTTGAGCCAATGCCGAGCTGGTCCTTTAAGCTTGAGTGGGAGGTATTTGATGGCATGTAGATCATCGCCGCGGGTCATGTGGATATGGAGGAGATAGTCCTCGATCCGGACCGCGAGGATCTGTGGTACCATCTTATGATTCAATGTTTATGGGTTTGAAACCCTCGAGTTTGATTATCCATTATACATGAAGCATAGTGGGTGTCTTGGCGCCTCTATATTGGGCTATATCACGGCGTAGCTCATATGAACTTTGTCTATTGTGTTCGGCCGGCGGAGTTGCGATATCCGGCGTGGCGGTTATCGTCACGTTCGTGGTAGGGCGCCGCGATCCGTGAATCGATCTTGTATGTTTGCCTTATCCTCAATATATCTTGCAAGTCCGGCACGTTTCCCGTGCCTTGGTACTTTGGCGGCGTCGGGGTGCAGTTTGAATGGAGGTCTAGAGGCCTCTGTCATGACCCGCAGGGGTGGCGGTCGGCCTTTCATGCGCTGGTGATGTAGGTGCTTCCTCCTCGATCGAGAGCAGCGGCCTGCGTTTGGGGTAGCTTTTGGAGGCGTTGAGTTCATACTCTTTGGCTACAAGGACTTGATCCATCTGTCGACTAGCAGGTCTTGGTCAGTTCTAAGCTGTTGCTGCTTTTCTTGAGGCTGCTTGCCGTGGCTATAAGCCTCGTTTGAAAGCTCTGTTGGCGGGATCCTCGGGCACGACAATTAAATCGTCGTTGAGGCTTGCCTCATCTTGGAGGGGCGCATAATTGTAGTCCTCTACCTCTCTTTACGCCTTTGTCGTGCGGACTTCTCTCCTCCTCCTCGCTGAGTCCTGCTAGAGGGTTGTCTTGACCTTGTCCAGGTGTTATTATCTCCGTGCGGAATCACCGTTTTTTTGTGGCGGGATTTGGGCGGCGCTTGGCGGCGTCGGCTTTGGTTGCTTCTTGGAGGGTCATCGCCGTTGTTCCATCGCGGTTCCCATCTTTTGGGATGTCCACCATGTATATGTCGTATGGCGGTGGCCTTCCGGTGCCTATGGCGCTGGGTCTTGGTCGTCTCCGACGCATCGTCGTCCATACCGTCGATGTCTTTGGAGTGAGTTGAGCATGTCGGTTAAATCGTCGAAAGTGGCTACAAAGTGGGTGGTGGGTGGGCGTTGAATTTCTTCGTTGTCCGCATCCCAACCTTCTGTCGTAGTCGGCCAGGGCTCTCCGGATAAAGAGAGACTTTAGTGAGTTCAGGATATTGCCAAAGGCGAGTCTTGAAAGATGTCATGGCGGTGAACTCCATAACGGCGTCGGTCGGATCGGATGGCGGTAGCAGGAGGTTGGTCGGGAAGAGTCCGGCACCTTGGAGTCTTGTCTTCATAAGACAGGGATGGAGTTCGGCTCAATCGCCGTTGAGTTTGTATCCCTCGGCGGTGTCCAACCACTCGTCCTCGATCGGGAAATCGGCTCGAGCTAAGGGTCGGGCGGGGCAGCTGGTCGACCTCGAGAACAATGTTGGTGGCGAGCTAGATCGTGCCCATCGAGGCTGTGCGGCGCGCTTGGCTGTGGCTCGAATCCGTCGAAGATCAAGTCTCCGTGGATGTCGGCCGTGTAGTTCAAACTTCAAATCTGACGATGGCCAGGGCGTAGCTTTCAATCTGCTCCGGATGGCCAGCGGTGGCCTGATGCAAAACCGCCCGAATCACGAAGATCTGTCGGGAGAAAAGTCTCACCATGGGCGGCGTCATTATTGATGATCGAAGGAGCCGCCAGGCCTATCGGTGGCGACAGGAGGAACTCTCAATGAAAGCACCAATGTCGGTGTCAAAACCGGCGGATCTCGGGTAAGGGGTCCCGGGCTGTGCGTCTAGGCGGATGGTAACGAGGAGACAAGGGACACGATGTTTTTACCAGGTTCGAGGCCCTCTCGATGGAGGTAATACCCTACTCCTGCTTGATTAATATTGATGATATGGGTAGTACAAGTAGATCTACCACGAGATCAAGGAGGCTAAACCTAGAAGCTAGCCTATGGTATGATTGTTGTTAGTCCTCGGACTAAAACCCTCGGTTTATATAGACACGGATAGGGTTAGGGTTACAGTCGGTTACAATGGTAGGAGATCTACATATCCGTATCGCCAAGCTTGCCTTCCACGCCAAGGAAAGTCCCATCCGGACACGGGACGAAGTCTTCAATCTTGTATCTTCATAGTCTTGGAGTCCGGCCAGAGATGATAGTTCGGCTATCCGGACACCCCCTATTCCAGGACTCCCTCAGATGCAAACAGGAATGTTCTGAGATGTCTTCAGCACTCCGGAATGATAGAGCGGCGATAGGCTAACGAGCAAAGGGAAATATTTGAGATGAGGGAAAGAATACGATGGACAACGAAAAAACTTGAATTTGGATCCACCGGAAAGAAAATGCGATGAACAATGATGAACTAGACGATACTTCACGGATAAGAACATTGAAAGAAAATAATGAAAAGACTTCCCACAAATAAAAGGATAAATGATTAAGAAATCTGAGTCCTTGAAGAAAAAGGGTGGGAGGCGGGAAAACAAAAGGCAACTTTGGGATGGATGAAACGAATACCATTGAGAAAACTTAGAATTGATCTTGCGGTTGTTGAAATGATCGGATCCACTTGAAGAAACACGCCGGTTGGAAAAGAATTAACATGACGACCTCGATGAACACGAAGGATTAGTATTCCCATAGAAATATGAGAACACGCTTGAAAGGTATGGAATCAACACTTGACATTGAAGCAACTCAAATACCACAACTCAAAACAAAACAAAGTTGGCTTGCGAAATAAGCGGAACAAATACATATGATAGAGATTTACCCAATCCCATAGCATGCATCACATCGGAAGATATTCTAGGAGCTACTTGAATACCCACCTATAAACTCCTGTCGAAGCTGATCGGACCCACGAACACCTATGGGACGGCGGACCAAGCCCCTTCGGTTGGTGGGGGGAGGAGTCGCGAAAAAAGCGAATCGGCGAAGCACGAGCAGTTACCCAACGGAGCTCTCGGAGATAATACTCCTACTGCTGCTTGACTGATTGTATTGTGTTCTTGCTAGGGGGCTGAGAGCTACAAGACCTAGCTTGAGTGTACTCTGGTTTGAATGAACCGAACCCCTCTCGTTGCGCATGGGCCTCCTTTTATATGCTCAAGGGGTCACAGGCAGTGTAGCGTGAACAAAGAGCAAGGGAAAATGAGTTGTGGTTGGTACAGCTACTTATGCAGTGTATCCTACCTAACCACGGCGGGAACAAAGGCATTAAATGCCCGTCTAAGTCGACTAAACGGTGCGAGAAAAGGACCGTCGGGGGCACCACCGTTAGCCGCGATGGCAATCTTATCGCACCGCTTGCCACCGCCCCCTGTACTGCTGACTTCTTGCCATGCGGCGCTGGAAAGTTCCCATGGCGACACGTTGGTGGGTGGTGGGCGGAGGAGCGGAGTGCTAATGCGCTGTGACAAGCGCCTTGCAGCGGTTGTTGCCTGTCGGCGTCCAGGAAGCTTGTCGCTCACGGGCCTTCCGGCAAGCTCCTCTTGTCGGGGCCTTGTCTTCTAGGTGCCTTGAGTGGTCTTCTCGGCAAGCTCCTCTTGCGGGGCCTTATCTCCTTGGCTTAAATACTTTGTTCTTGAATGGCTCTAAAGGAACCACGGAGGACCTTGGCGGTCACACAGCAAACCACTGGCGGTGTGCTACAACTGCCCGTGCTGCAGAGTTAGGGATACTAGGGACCCCTACTCTAGTACACCGGCGAGCCCGGGCTGGGCCACCTGGTGCAGCGCTGTTGGGCCAGGCCCAAAAGCAGTCTGCAGACACGCGTGGCCTAGAGTCACGCCGTAACTGCCGGACCCACCCGTCCCCCACAGACAGCCAGCGTCGAGCGTGGCGTCGTGGGAGAGATCATGGGGGTTTCTTTATTGAGAAAAAGCGGGCGATCCGCCCCTCTCCCTCCTTATAAGCGAGAAGCAGGGGCAGTTCGCCCACCTCACCATTGCTGTCTAATCTAGAAAACCACCTTCTCCCCCTTCTTCCCAAGTCACAGAGAAGCAGCGCTCCTTCCCCCGCCACCGGCACCACGAAGCCGTCGACCTCCCCACCACCTCCGCCATGGCTCAAAGCCGACAAGGGAAGAGGCGTGAAGTCGGCGGCGCGGCTCATGAGTGCTGCGAAAGGCCAGGCCATCTTCCCCAGCTCGCCGCAAGGGAGGAGAGGCTACTACCTCTTACGGTCGGCGGAGCGGCGCATCCAGCGCGAAGTACTCCCAGCCGCTGCTTGAACTAGCCCCAGCTGGGTACCCTTTCTTCGCCTTGTTCTTCTGTTGCGGGCTCTGCCGCCTTCTCTAATTTTACTGCGACATCATGAACACCTCACGGGTTCCGCCTCCTTGACTTCACCCCCAGCGCTGTCGACCATGGCAGTTTCGCACATCTCTGCAAAAATTTTGTGGAGTCCACCCAAGCGTAGCCCTTTTCGCCACTTCTTCATGCCTCGAGTTGAGAGAGAGGCCCTTGCGGAGGAATGCTGGATCTCAAGGATGCGGCAAGAAGGAAGCCTATCTGGAAGGAGAGCTCCGCGACAAGTGGGAAGAGTGGAGGGCAGATTGGTGTTGGATTGTTGAGAGAACCGCAGCCCTTCCTGCTCAGCGCCAAACCCCAATAGTCGCCCAGCGATTGGAGCAACTTGGCGCCCGAAGATGCTAGATTGAAGATTGCCGTCACCGGATCCTGCGCCTCGGGCTTGCGGACTCCTTTGTATGGCGCCCGTTGGCGCGAATTTCCTTCGCCGCCGCGCCCCCTTGCGGGAGAGGAGACCTGCTTGGGAATTCGAATCTGGCGGATATCATGAGGCTGCGCCGGGCCTCAACTTCAATTTCACCGTCTTGGGTTGGATCGATGCTCCTGGAGCTGTTCAAGCCGCGACCCTGATCATCCGAATGGTTCGGGTTACAGAAATCGTTCCATTGTGCAACAATTCTTACTCGATCGCATCCGTGCAATGATGCCGTTGTGCGACTTCGCATGGAATTGTCCCAACCTGGCAAGAGCCTACCCGATGGCGTCGTGTGGGTGTTCTTGACAGCTTGGAAGAAGTGCCCGATCCGCCCGGCGAGCGAAGGGCCTCACCAGCGACACCAGCGGCGAGATGCAGCGCGCCGCCACCAGCTGGAGCAGGTGGCGGAAGAGCTTGTTGCACTCAAGCCTGGCGGCGAGAAGGGCGCCTACACTCTTGGCGAGCTGCGGGGCCGTCTCGCGGAGAAGCAAAAGCTCAAGCGCCGCCAAGGACTCTAAAGCAGATCTTGAGCTGAAGTTGAGCACCTTGATGTAGGCAGCTGGGCGGCGCCAGGAGGCGGGAGGTGGCCTTGTTGGAAGATCAAGGCCGGCGGGTGCTCTTCTTGGAAGCCGCTCTTGCCGGCCGAGCACCTTTAGGGAAAACATGGAGCACTGGACGAGGGTCTCGTGAATGTTGCCGCCGCCATCGACAAGGAGGTGGCGGGCGGGGATGGTGGATCTGGGTACTCCTCAAGCGAGCACCTCAACCCAGCACCAAGCTCAGCTTGTTCTTCAAGCGTGGTGGCGGCTCTCCAGCGACTCGGGAAGAGATCCCAAAGCAGCTGGCGAGAATCGCGCGGATCTGTGAGGAGCTCTCGAAGGTCTGATGAAGGTGGCCTTCATAATCCAGGCCTCAACCTCACGGCGTCCTCAAGTCCTTGCGCGGATGCTGATGTGGAGGCACTCAAGGCCCTGTTGCACCATTGTGGACAAGGTGGGCAAGATCAAGAGGGTTGATGGCGACCGCGTGGATTAGGCGCCAATTTTATCTTTCCTTATAAGCTGCTGGTCATGTTAGCGGAACAATCTATTAGAGCTGCGACAAGCTATTTTGTAATATAACTCTATCTTGGGCAATGATTGCAATTTTATTTCCTTTACTTGATTCCTTCCTTTGTATGTTTTTGCCCTCGCTTTTAGGGAACTTGTGGTGGTGCAGGCACCTTTGATCGGTTGAGTCTGAGAACGTCGACAGCTTCTTGGCTGTGCGCTTCCGACAAGCAACCTTATGCTTAACTAGTTGCAGCTCACTTAAATTGTTGGCGGACTCGAAACAAAGTAAGGCGCAACTAGCTACGAGTTAGTTCCTCCGCACAGGGTTTTCCATACAAAATGCGGTCGTTCGAGGAAGATAACTAAAAATTTAAAACTAATTGCTCAAACTTTGGCAACTTAGTCCTCGTCGGCTCCTTGCGGGAACATCAAGGAGGCGGCGAGGACTGCCAGTTTAACAGTTACAAGAAACAATTAGTTGGAAATTACTAACTTGATCTTATAATCTCAGCTGAACCATCATTCTACTGGAACAAGGTGGCGATCACCACGCGTTCAGCATCGCATCAAAGTGCTACTCGAAGCACCTTCAGAATCAACTGGTGGTCGCTGGCTTCCCAGCGAGCGGAGGCAACGTCATCCTTCTGCGTCGCTTTCCTGTTTCAATGCAGCAACTTCCCGCTCTTCAACCTTCTGAGGTGGTCTCCGGCTGCGTCACCGCCGTCTCCAACTCCTTCTTGGCGGCCTCGGCAGCTGCGGCAGCATCCTTTGCTTCCTTAGAGCCCGCCAAGTGTTTCTCAGCGGCGGCAAGCTCCTCCTCATGGCTGTCAAGATTGATCTTCCGTTCGCCCATTTCGCCTTCCTGCTCTTGAATAGCTTTTCGGCGGCAAGCCGTTGTTGCTCTTCAACCTCAGCCTTCTCGAGGATGAAGGCTTTGCGCCTCGACGATTTGCTCGCTCCTCTTGCCAGGACGGAGAGTTTCTGATTGATACCGGAGCTCCTCCGGCGCTTCTCGATGTCTGCTCCGCCTTGCGACAAGCACTTCCGGGTTCCAACGGCTTGCCGAGGCGCGGTGAAGCGGCGGCGGCTTCTTCGGCAGCTGCTCACTCCTTAGACTTCGCCGCTGCTGCTGCTTGGCGCGTCAACCAGCGTCGGCCAGCGGGCGAGCAGCTCTTCGTCGAAGGTCTCTCCTTCGACCGGCGCCCTAGAAGCTCGGCGCCGGGGAGCTTGATGAAGCGCCATCGCCCGGCCTTGAGATAAGCGCCGGGCTGAGGCTCTTGAACTGGCGCTGCAGCGGTGGCGGAGGATCGGCGGTCGGTGTAGCGCTGGCGCTCCTGCGACCTCGAGGCGTCGGTCACGATCGCCGGACCCTCGCCAGCCTCTGGCGGCAGCCTTGGCGGCCTCTTCGCGGCGGACTCATCGGCGCCAGCCTCTTCCTCCATGGCGGCGGCGTCGTCGATGTTACCGCTACGTCCTCCTCGCCGGCGACCTCAATCTCCATCGGCTCTGCGGCGGATGGATCGACAACGAAAAAAAGAAAAACAGTCAAGCAAATGTTCAAAAAGAAAATCAGAAGAATAAGAACCCAAGGAAGTTTTCGGTCAAGAGGATTACTGCGATGGGATCTGCGACGCGGTCTCAACCACGAATCATTGGCGCTATCCTTGCGGAGAACTGCCGGAAAGCCTCCCTTGCGGGAACGCTCCCTTGCTGGGGATCCTCCCTTGGCGATGTAGTCGGCCTGAGATGCACGTCGGGAGGCGGCTTCGAGGCACTCTTGGTGGGGCTGCTCTGCTCCTACACAAACCAATAGTCAGATATCAACAAAGAAAGAGCACCCATGTACGTTCAACAGCAAAAAGAAAAACCGTATACTTACGCTGGGGGCTGCTTTGAGGAAGAGTTGCCGCGTCCAGCAAGATGGTCTCGGACGCGCCTCCTGCTGCCGCGGGGGGATCGTCCTCGATGACAACCACGGGGTCTTGGCTCTCTTCGGCGCTCTGGGCCAGCGTCCTGAAAAGGAAAGGGTTCAGAATGAAGCAAATCAGATACAAGACAAAGCAACAAATTCTGGCTCGCCTCCGGTGGAATGAGGCGGAGGAGTGGGTTCCCCTGATCGCTTGGCAGGAGTTGCAGCGGTGGCCTGGGAAGGCCCCACTCCGGTTGTTGCAGCAGCGTGAGGTGCTCCAGCGGCACTAGTGATGCTTGCAGCGGTGGAAGCGCGTCAGCGGCGTACGATGGCTGTTAGCCGTCTGCCGCACCGTTTAAATCTCGACCTTGCGAAAGCGCCTTCTTGAGTGGTGCTGGGGCTCGCTCGTGCAAGCTGCTAGATGGTGGGAGAGGCGCCCTCGGCCAGCTCGCTTCGACTCGGCTTCAGGTTCGGCAAGCTCCTCCTGCGCCCGGCAAACTCCCTTCGACAAGGCTTGCCGCCTCTGCTGCCTCTGCCTCCTCCACGGTGAACCCGAATTCGCCCGGTAGCCAGCTGTGCCGCCTCTTCCGGCTGCAGTGGCGTCGCTGCATCTAAATGCGTCCCGGTGGTGTCATGGTGAGCCCTTACGCTTTCGTCGGGCGGATCGGCACTTCTTCAAGCTGTCGAAGAACACCCTGCAGCGTCATCAGCGAGCTCTTGCCAGGTTGGGACAATTCCATGCGAGTCGCTGGCGGCATCATTACGCGGATGCGGTCGGCGAAGGTATTGCAGAATGGAGCGACTCCCCTCGGTAACTGAACCATTCCGGGATGATCGGTGGTGCTTGGAACAGCTCCAGGGCATCGCATCCAACTCCAAGGCGGTGAAGTGAAGTTGAGGCCCAGGCGCAGCCTCATGATATCCGCCACATTCTGGAACTCCCAAACAGGTCTCCTCCTCTCCTCCAAAGAGCGTCTGTGGCGAAGGAAATCTGCATGCTTGGCGCCTGATGAAGTCCGGCAAGCCTGGCGCGAGATCCGGGTAGCAGCAATCTTCAATCTAGCATCTTCGGCGCCAAGTTGCTCCAATCGTTGCGCGCGCACTATTGGGGTTTGGCGCTGGCGTGAAGGGCTGCGGGTTCTCCTCAACAATCAACACCAATCTGCCCTCCTCTCTTCCACTTGCTGCGGAGCTCTCCTTCGAGATAGGCTTCCTTCTTGCCGATCCTTGAGATCCAGCGATTCCTCCGGCAAGGGCTCTCCTCTCTCAACTTCGAGGCATGAAGAAGTGGCGGAAAAGGGCTACGTTTGGGTGGACTCCGACAAAAATTTCGCGAGAGATGTCGAAAACTGCCATAGTCGAGGACAGCATTGGGGGTGAAGTCAAGGAGGCGGAACTTCGTAGGTGTTCATGATGTCATGAAAAAATTCAGAAGGCGGGCAGAGCCATAATAGAAACGATCTTGAAAAGGGTACCCGAGTTGGGGCTAGTTCGAAGCAGGTGGGGAGTACAACCGTCTTGTGGATCGCTTCAGCGTCTCCGTCGACGAAGAGGTAGTAGTTCTCCCTCGGCTCCCTTACGTACGATTTGCAGAGGAAGATGGCCCCCTCCTTTACTTGGCGCCTGAGCCGCTGCGCCTCGACACGACTTCACGCCCTTCCCTTGTCGACTTCGAACCATAAGGCGGAGGTGGTGGGGGTCGGCAGCTTCGGTGGTCTTTGAGTGGCGATGGGGGCGGGTGCTGCTCTCTTGAGACTTGGGAAGAAGAACAGCGGTGGTTTTGAATTAGACAACAAATGTCGAGGTGGGCAAACTGCCCCTGTTTCCCTGTTTATAAGGAGGAGGAGAGGGGCGGACGTTCCTTTTCCGAATAAAGAAACCCCCACAATCTCTCCCCGGCCTTGCGTTAGACCCGTCTTTGTTCGTGAGGGGCGTGGTGGGTCAGAAGCAGAGTGCAGGCGTGACCTGGAGCCCGCAGCGTGCCGTCCACTTTTTGGGCACGGCCCAACAGCGCTTCGGCTTGGTGTGTAGCCAGGCCCGGGGAGGCTCTGTCGGTGTACTAGAGTAAGGGTCCCCTAGTATCCTGAACTTCGTGCCGCAGGCGGTGCCAGCACCCAGCGAGGGTTTGCGGTGACCGCCAAGGTCCTCGTAGTTTCCTTTGGAGCCATTCAAGAACAAAATATTTAAGCCAAGGAGACAAGGCCCGCCGAAGGAGCTTGCCGG
>JAHIAM010007054.1:0-51184 GCA_021605205.1 Aegilops longissima
AAAGTGGGCGGTGGGTGGGCGTTGTTTCTCCGTCGTCCCAACCTTCTGAGCGTGTCGGGGGCTCTCGATAAAGAGAAACTTTAGTGAATTAGGATGTCGCCAAAGGGAAGTCTTTGAAAATGTCATGGGATGAACTCCATAACCCGGCCTCAGATTCGATTGGCGGTAGCGGAGGTTAATCGGAGAGGTCCACACCTTGGAGTCACGGTCTTCAAAGGACAGGGATGGAGTTCTCAATCGCCGTGAGATCGTAGCCCGGGGTGTCCAACCACTTGTCCTCGATCGGAAGTCGGCTCCGAGCTAAGGGTCGGGGCGGATCTTGAATGGCCTCGAGGCACTATTGGCGGTAGATCATGCCCCCAGGGGTCTGGTGGGCTTGGGCGTTGAATCTTCAAAGATCAAGTCTCCCGGACATCGGCCGTGTGTTCAAACTCCCAAATCGACGATGGCGGGCGTCGCTTCGTCTGCTCGGATGGCCAAGTGGTTAGCCCGCATTACCCCGCGAAAAAAGATCTGTCCGGGGAAAAGTCTCACCCTGACCCGGCGTCGTCGTTGATGATCGAAGGAGCCATTGGGCCTAAGGATGGCGACATAGGGAACTCTCTAGAGCACCAATGTCGGTGTCAAAACGGCGGATCTCGGGGGGGTCCCCTGTGTTCTAGGCGGATGGTAACAGGAGACAAGGGACCGATGTTTTTACCAGTTCGGGCCCTCCGATAGTAATACCCTACTCCTGCTTGATTAATATTGATGATATGGGTGTACAAAGTGGATCTACCACGAGATCGGGAGGCTAAACCTAGAAGCTAGCCTATGGTATGATTGTTTTAATCCCCGGACTAGAACCCTCGGTTTATATAGACATCTATGGGGTTAGGGTTACAGTGGTTACAATGGTAGGAGATCTACATATCCATAATAAGCTTGCCTTCCACGCCAAGGAAGGTCCCATCGGACAGGGGGAAGTCTTCAATCTTGTATCTTCATAGTCAAGTCCGGCCAGCGGTGATAGTTGACTGTCCGGACACCCCTAATCGAGGACTCCCTCACGGGTGCTTGAGGCCATGAAAGTGATATGATGTGTTACATGCTAGATCGGTGTGACTTAGGATCGGGGTCCGACATCCTTGATCCGCTTGGGCACCTCGATCTTCTCAATAGCCTTGATCTTATGCGGATTAGCCTTGATCACGTTGTGACACAAAGAACCCAAGAAGTTTGCGGACGTTACACCAAAGACACACTTCTCGGGGTTCAACGAGGGTTGATCTTGCGCAGATTTGCAAGCGTCTCCTCTAAATCTTGTACAAGAGTTGCCTTGTCCTTGGTTTTGACCACTATGCTATCCATATAAGCTTCCATATTTCTACTGTAGCTGGGGCTCAAAACCAATTTGGACTATCCCCTTTAAGATGTTGAGCCGGCACTCTTCAACCCAAAAGGCATCCGTAAAAAGCAATACATTACCACATGGGGTGATGAATGCTGTCTTCTCTTAGGTCTTCTCTTGTCATGAAGATCTGGTGCTAGCCAGTGGGGCGTCAAGGAATGACAGCAGATCACACCCAGCCATGGTCACGACAATATGGTCGATGTGTGCAGCGGGAAGGGTCCATAGGACAAAGCTTATTGATATACGTGTGTAGTCAATAACAGCCTCCACTTCCGGTTGCCTTGCGCACCACCACGGATTGCCCAACCCGCGTCGGATGGGCACTCCTCTCACCAAGCCTGCCCGCTTCCAAATTCCTGATCTCCTCCGTGATGAACTCCTGCAGTTCGAGCCTGCTTCACGACCTTTTGCTCGGCCAGATTGGCGCATGGCGGAACAACAAGATGGTGTTCAATCACTTCCACAGGAGCGCCGGGGATGTCGGATGCTTTCCATGCAAACCACGTCGACATTCGCTGCGGGGAAAGTGACAAGCGCGCTTTCCTATTTATCTTTGTCGAGGTGGAGCTTATGGTGAGAGCCCTCCGTGCCATCCTCCTTAGCGGACACCTTCTTGGTCTCTGGTGGTGCAGCTCTTGGTTTCTTGCTCTTGCGGTGGAGCTCTACATGCGTCCTCGGCGGGAGCACAACACTCGAAGAAGTGCGCTTGCCGAAGTGGTGCGGAAGGTCTTGCGGTCTTCTTCCCTCCGGGAACCCGGTGGCGGGGAGCAAGGGCCTTGGCGGCAACCGCTACAACTGCTTCCGGTGTAGAGTTGTGGCGCGGATCAGCGGCGTCCTTCTTGTCGGAGGGCCGGTGATGATGGTCATCGACCCGAGCATCTTCAGCGTGTTGTAGGCGTAATGTGATGCCGCCATGAACTTGGCTGAGTCTTGAGGCGGCGAGGATCCCGTTGTGGGGCAAGGGGATCTCGGCTATGTCGATGACAATCCTCTCGATCCTGTAGAGTTCAACGCGCCTCAAAGCGTCCACGAACGGCGTGTCCCTTACCCCTCGGCTGACTCCTTCCGGATTGACCCCTTAAAACATGCCCGTCTCTCGAGGTCTCCATCAGGAATTTGCAGCCTCTTGATCTGTGGTGAGATCAGAGTTCAGACCCGGCTTATTGTCAACTAGCATCTTGTTCACCTTGAGTTTTCTTGTCGTTGGGAGACCAAGCAGCGGCAAACACCCACCTGTGATTGTCCGTCGGGAAGTGGTCCTCGGTGTCGAAGATGATAGGCGTGCGGGACCGCTTGATTAACACGGCGTAGAATGATGGCTACTGCTGCTTTGATCTCCACGCGCTTTGCTTGAGATGGCGGTGAGAGGTCTGCGACAAGGTTCCACCATCAAGCGCACATAGCCTCACTTAGCCTTTTGGAACTCATGCTCGCGCCGGACTCATCGTCTTCATCATGATCATCGTCTTCCTGCTTCTTGTCGGCCCCCCGGCGAACCTCTCTTCTTGCTTATCGCTTGCAGCGGTGACCTCCTTAGCCGCCATGCTTCTTGCGGATCCTCGGCACCATCTGGTCCTTCTCCTTGTCCGCCTCTCATACTCAGCTTTTTGCTTCTCGACAAGCAGTTCGACTTGCCGGCAGTCACGGAGGTTGTGACCCTTAGTGCGAGTGGATCTTGCGGTATTAACTGTAGAAGCCTCACTGGCTTGTCGGCAACGCCAAAGGCCCGACAAAGAGCGCACCGGCAATTTCCTGTCGGGGAGCCGTCTGCCTTGGCCTTCTTAGCGCGGTTGAAAGTGTGTTATATGTCGACTAGAGGGGGTGAATAGGGATTTTAATGAATTCTTCAACGAGGAATTTGAGGGTGAGGAAATTCCTTAGCGAATAACTACTTCTTATGAAATAAGTACTTTCAGAGTAAACATAAGAACACAAGCATAAAGGTCATCATGATGAAATGAAGATAGAGCCTGATCTGAGCAGAAAAGCGTAAACACAGGATAACAGGGATGAAGACAAAGCGAATGAAGAAATTGAAGCTGAGGAAATTGAAAAAGTCTTGATCAAGTCTTCAACCTGAGATATGAAACGGACACACACACAAGTAATGAGGAAGAGAAAGAGTTGAGAAATAGAACCCGATAAGCTTGGTGAAGACAATGATTTGATTGAGCGGTTCAAGCTACTTTGTCCTCGGTTGTACATCTGGTTGGAGTGGCTGGGTATTTAAATCCGAGGACACAGGTCCTCACCATATTCTCCTTGAGCTAAGGTCACACATACCTCACCCAATCACTCGTGGTAAGTCTTGGTGACTTAGAACCTTCACAAGCTTCAGTCCTTTCGTGATCCACAATTCCTCTTGGATGCTCTAGACCATGGCTTGAAACCTCTGGAAAGCACAATCTTCAAAGGTAACAAGCGTCGGATCCTTGAGGATCAATCTCTTGATGATGCTCAATCACTTTGGGTTTGTATAGTGTTTGAGTTTGGGTTTTCCTCACTTGATGATTTTGCTCAAAGTCCTCGGAGGATGGGATGCTCTCAAATGACAAGTGTCAGTTTCTCTCGGAGCAGCCAACTAGCTAATGGTTGAAGGGCGTCTATTTATAGCCTGAGAAGCAGCCCGACATGATGAGACATAAATGCCCTTCAATGATATGACCCGTTAGGTGGGTAGATATTTTGGGCAGCGGTAGCGCATATGCACCTTAGCGAGTCGAGAAATTTGAGGCTCAAATTCCTCGGGCTATCATGTTCCTCCTTTGTGTAGGCAATCTGCTTTGGCGGATTCCTAACTACTCGGTCAGAAACAAATCCCTCGGAGACGGAAGAACTTCGTCTCTGTCATTGAAGAATATGACTGAACTGTATGAGATTTCCAACGGTTTCACTCGAAGGGATTGGTGGGTGTAGGATTTTGAGTTGAGCATCACATGGAATTTTTTCCATAGTATTTCCTCGACCCCCTTTAACAGTACGGTGTTACCTATGACTCAAGAAAGAGAAAATGAAACTATGAAAACAAAAGTCTTCACGCTTCATGTTCCTCGAATGAATATCAAGTCTTGAAGGTCACACCAATTTGTTCACTTTCAAAGTCTTTAGAAAGTCTTCAGAAATCCAAAGTGTTCAGTTGAAGAACTTCATTTTTAGGGGTCGACTTTCTCTATAAATATCAAACTCCTCATAGACTTATAGACATGTGTACACTCATAAACACATTAGACCCTTAACCTATAAGTCTTCAATACACCAAAATCACTAAGGGGCACTAGATGCACTTACAATCTCCCCCTTTTTGGTGATTGATGACAATATAGGTTAAGTTTTAATGGGGATAAACATATGAAGTGTAAATACTGATATTGAGGAATTTGATTGCAAGATATGAAAAGAACTCCCCCGAAGATGTGCATAGTGAGAATTTGCTTTTGAAGCAATGCACACTTGAAGAGTAAAATCATGGAGAATCTCCCCTATATCTTGTAATTCATACACGCATTTGACATATAATATGAAGAATTTCAAATGCATGATGAAATATGGTGGTGATGTAATTGAGCATGCGTGCATAAACATTAATGAGGAATAAGCATGCAAAAACACATGAGCAAAAGTGTCGGGCCACCATAGAGTTTAAGTTTACCTTCTCGATCTAGCAAAGTCATCGGAAAGAGAGAGTTGTAACTTAGGAAAAATGCCCATATAGGATAGAGCCGGCTTGAAGACTAACTCAAATTTCTCCCTCTTTGTCATCGAATGACCAAAAGGATCGGCCGAGGACCAGCGCCCACGAAGATTATCAAGTTGATGAAGGGCGCTTGGCGTTGTTAGAATCGATTGTTGATGTAAGACCTGCCACGATGTCGTCCAAGTCTTCATGCTTTCGTCAGTGTCGTGCGATGAAGAATAGAGCTAGCCACAAGGAAGGAACCTTGACCTTCTTGTATTTCTTGGTGGAGGAGCGGACCGGTGAAAATCTTCCTTGAGACCCATTTTCTTGAGATCTTACATGCTATAAATGTGAGACGAGAACAGCCCGAGTGCAGGTTGAAGGTTTCATGGAGGTAGTAATGGTTTTCTTCCTGCATAGTGGGTAGCGGTCATGTTGTGAAGAATTGAACGAGTGACGCTTAACCCATTTTGATTGCGATCTACCACGGTGAAGGCGAGGAAGCTCACGATGAGTCATCATCACAGGGACGTGTGCCTTGAGATTTTGCTTGGGTGCATTGGCGGCGAGAGTCATGGGTGGCGAGTCATCATTGGTGGAGTAGGATGCAGCTTTGCTAAATTGACCATCCAATGGACGGAATGCCTTCATCAATAACGGCAGCAGCCTTGCCCTTGTCATCGCTGAGGAAAATGTCCGTTTGAGGACTTCAATCGGGGGCAAGTAGATGCAATGGTTCAGTGTTTAGCTTTGTAGTTGAGTGAAGACCTTGTTCTGATGAATCTCATAATCCACGGAGCATAAGGCTTCAACTCAAATGGTGACATTGCGACATTGGCGGAGTCCTCATGGAAAATCATGGAAATTGGCAGAACACCATGCATGATATTGAAAAGCAGATTTTCATGATGCCAGCGACTTCTTCTTCATTCGAGTCGTGGCCCTTGATAGGACTCAATGTCTTCGTTCCAGAATACGATAGACAGTCGAGGCACATATAGTAATTCCTTCACGAGGAATTTTGTTCTTGAGGCACTGACCTCGATTCAATGGCTTCATCGGCACTTGCATATTGTAGTGAATCGTGGCTGGGGCTCTTGGTACATGCAACGAGCAGCTTCAAGGGGAGGACTGAGAGGCAGAGCATGAAGCAATTCAGTAGCTGGTGCCTTGTAGTGAGTGTTTTCAATCATCCAGTCCAGCACCCATGAATTCACATCTTCAGAGTCTCCGGTGATGTGCAGCGTTGCATAAAATTGAAGAATGAGTTCTTCATTCCAATCATAGATATCAGTGCAGAAATTTAACAGTCCAGCGTCATGAAGAACACTAAGGACTGGCGCGAAGCACATGCAGAGATTCCATATCCACGTGAGGAATGTGCTCATGATCGAAGACTTTGTCTTTGTTGAACAACACTGAGGAATAGAAATTTTCCTGGCTGGCAGTCCAGAAATACCTCTTCCTAATTCGAGCAGAGTCATAGGGGTTCTAATCAGTGAAGAATACGTGCTTGCCGAAGAAATCATCAGTCTTGAATTTTGCTTCCTTGAGAATGGGTACTTTGGCTTGGGTTGAGGAGTGTCAGTCAGTTGCATGACAATTTCAGGAATCGCAATCTCAGGTTCTTCAGGCTGAGGAATTTCTGGTTCCTCTTCAGTGGCAGTCTGTGTCTTCAAAGATTCAGCAGCAGCAGTTTCTTCAACACTAGTGGCTGGAATTTCTTCACGAATAGACGAAGTGGGGTGAGTTTCTTTAGAGCCCAATGGAATAGTATGTCTTTGGGGGCGAGGATTTATTTCAATGTACGTGAAGCAGGAGGGAGAGTTGGGATCTTGACTATCCCAAAAAATCATCATTCTTCAATGGAGTAGTACTCCCAATGTCCACGTCCAAATTTTGTTCATCAATTCCTCAACTTGGCCTCTTGAGCAGTTAAGCGGGGCATAGGCGAGAGACAATTAGAGTTGAAGGGTGAGAAGTCACTGGATTAGGGGTATCAGGATAGCGGACTATATACATCGTCTGGACTATTGAGGCATGAAGATACAAGACTCAAGACTTGACCCGTGTCGAATGGGACTTTCCTTGGCGTGGAAGGCAAGCTTGGCGATCCGGATATTATATTTCCTTCCTTGTAACCGACTCCATGTAAACCCTAGCCCTCTCCGATTGCCTATATAAACCGAGAGGTTGGTCCTTAGAAGGCCGATCACAATTACAATCATACCATCATAGGCTAGCTCCTAGGGTTTAGCCTCTATGATCTCGTGGTAGATCTACTCTTGTACTACCCATATCTTCAATATTAATCAAGCGAGAAGTAGGGTTTACCTCCATCAAGAGGGCGAACACAGGTAAACATTGTGTCCCTTGCTTCTGTTACCATCAGCCTAAGAAGCGCAGATCGGGACCCCCCTACCGAGATCCGCGGTTTGACACCGATATTGGTGCTTTCATTGAGAGTTCCTCTGTCATTGCTACAAGGCTTGCTGGCTCCTCGATCATCGTCAACAACACGATCCCGGGTAAGACCTTTCTCCCGGACAGATCTTAGTGTTGGCGGCTTAACGCCTGAACTCAACTTCGCTTAGCCATCTGGAAAGATAAACGCTCGTCCCAGCCACGGATCGAGGTTAAAACCTGAACTACATGGCGGAAATCGCGGAGACTTGATCTTGACGGATTCGGGCCTATGCCCGAAAGCCGGACAGATCATAGCGATCACGGCTTGGAGCACATTGTCGGACAAAGCTCGAGGTATCACCCCGCGGTAGCCTCGGACCTAAATCCGGGCGAGGCTCGCTGCCTAGAGATGGAGGATGGACCCGCCCCTGGTGGCGCACTCATCGGCGGTGGAGGCGAACACAGATCTTACCTCTGTGGTGACCGGTGACTCGGGACGCCCGGTTCGATCCGCGCACTCCGAGCGGTCGAGCGAGTTGGGCTCGGTAATGGAGTTCACGCTGCGGATATCTTCCGGCACTTTCGCCCTTTGGCGACATCTTTGACTCATTAAAGTCTCTCTCTTTGTCGGGGAGGCTCGGCCAAACTATGTCGGCTAGAGTGGGAGGCGGCGATGAAGAATTCGTTGCCCACCACCACCCACTTCATTGCCCGCGATCGATGATTTAACGAAAGTCTTTGGAATTCGACTCCGAAGACATCGGCGGTATGGTGGCGATGCAGGAGAAAGAACATGAACCACCGCTCAGCAGGCGGTGAACAACCACCTCTTCCTATGATATATATATGGTGGACACTCCGAAGAAACAAATGGCGATGAGGCAACGGAGGATAAAACCTCGGGGAAAAAAAGCAGAGAGCGAGGCGTCGTCGGCGCCACTCCATGCCCATACAGCAATACGGACCAGGAGGCGAAAACAATCCGAATGGTGCGAAGAAGAATACAACCCTGATCAGCCCGCCTTGAGTAGGCGAGCAGGAGGATGGCAGGTCAGCCCGGAAAAGCGGTGACGGGCGAATACCTGGGAGGACGGTACATGCCCTTCCGAAGGCGAGATTAGTCTCGGCGGCAGCGGAGTTGGCGTGCTGAGGATCCCGTAGAGCGGGGCGCTTCAGCGTCGACTTATAGCCCGCTGCGAGGCACGAAAAAGCAGCTGACAACTCCAAGCTGATCAAGACCTGCTCACGAGATAGATGGACGAAGTCACGGCAGCGAGGAATAAGGACTCGGCGCCATACGGCTGACCGGCCACCTCGTGGCGGGATAAAACCGCATATCAGTCCGCATACCAGCCAACACCCCTACGCCAACATACTACGGCCGGGGCAGCAAACAGGACAGCCAAGATCGATCTACGGATCGCGGTAGCGCCTCGGCCTGCGACGGCGACCATCATGCGGATACACCTTCAACAAGTCGGCGGGCGAACATAGCCACCTAGAACAATTTGACCTGCGTAGCCACATAGCAGCGACGCAGGCGCGCGCACCCCCTCACTTCATTGATGAAGTAATGGATCATGAATTCGAAGGGTTCAAACCGTAAACATCGAATCATACGATGGCTGGCAGACCCCGATATGGATCGAAGATTTCCTTCTCCACATTCACATGGCCCACGGAGGCGATCTACATGCCATCAAGTATCTTCCCCTTAAGCTCAAAGGACCAGCCCGACAACGGCTAAACAGCTGCCCGGCAAATTCCATTGGCAGTTGGGAAAACACGGAAGAGCGCATTCCTCGACAACTTCCGGGGCACATCGTCTGCGACCACGGACGCCGATGACTGAAACCACATTACTCAACAGCCGGAGTCAGCGAGAAATTCGGACTCGGTTCCTAACTAAAAAGAACCAAATAATCGACTATTGGGACGCGAAGCCTGGCGGCTTTTAAGCATAATATCCGTGGCGAGTGGCTCGCTCGACACCTCGGCCAGGAAAAACCCAAGTCCATGGCAGCTCTCACAACACTAATGACCTGCTTTTGCGAGGCGAGGACAGTTGGTTGGCTCGCGGCGGCACTACAACACGATACGGCGCCGGATGGCGCGACAATGCGCAAGCCGCGGCGTAATGAGACATAGCGGACGAGAACAGCGGCGACAACTTGAATACCACGGCGGTCAGCGCGGATTCAGCGGATCCAAGCCGATCAGCGGAAGAAGCCGTTCAAAAGAAATAATCGAGGACCGTCTAGTCTGAGCCGCATCTTGGGCTTCGTGCCAAATTCATGGCACCGGACAAACCGCCAACCACACCAATAAGATTGCTGGTTATTCAAACAAGCGGCAAAATAAATGCGAAGACAAGGACAAGGGCTGCAATGGCGATGGCGAGAGCCCGGCGTCCGAACATGGGGAGAAGAAATTCCCCGGTGAAAAGCGGTCAACATGATCTCGCCACGCATCCCCAGCGAGGCAGGCGGGCACTACGGGGCGTCTATGCGATGGAGCGATCGCCCCAAATTCAACCCATGGTTGGCTTGTCGATCACCTTTGATCGTGGGGATCACCCTCTGGCATCCAAATCCGGCGGCTCGACCGCATTGGTCCTAGACCCAATCATTGGCGGATTCCACCTCACAGCGGCGTCCTTATGGGCGGTGGCGGCAACTGAACACCTTTGTCGGGACACGGTGTGCAAAATGGGCATTGAATCTTCAGGATCAAGGCCACCAAAACCACTGCTTTAAAGGTGTGATTCCTGGAGTAAAGCCCGTTGCACGGGCTCTATAACGATGGAAGTGGTCTTGGATCTCCGGATAACTTCCGAAGCGAAGAGTTAATCTTGATATCGTCCCTTTCATGATGGTTACCCGCCTTTGCTCGGACGAACCGCATTCGCTAGATTCAATGCGGTACCACACTCGCATACCTCATGCTCAAGATGCGAGGACCACGCGGGGTCATAACGGTGAAGCGAAATATGGACCGCTCTCTCGAGCGAGAAGAACATCGCAGCCCTCGCGGCGGAAGTACAATCGACCTCCTCCGACAAACCAATTGGCGACAACAACTTCAAGCACCGTCAAGAGAGTCCGGAGCACCCCAGCAGGATCATCGAGCCGCCAAAACACGACTAGCAGTCCGGCCTCCGCAAGCCCCATCAAAGCAGCATTACGTGCCGCGTACACAATCGCACTCAAGATACCATGGGCGTGGCGGGCGCAACAACGACTCGGTCAACGGTCGGGATAACGCCACATACCTTCATAACCGTCCTTCTTCTTTTTGAGGACATTGCTTTAGAGCAACCTCTTGAAGAAGCGGATTGCGGACTTACATAGGAGAAAACCAAGGAGGCACGGGCTTGGCGCATAGAAGGAAACACCAAGGTGGAATCTATTTATGATCTTTATACCTGTTTATATATCCATCGTGATGCGCTAGATAGGACATGTTAAACAGTCCTATTTATCTCCGCTTAATGCATTCATTGTAAACACGCTTAAGCGTATTTTCATCAATGGGAGATTATATATAGCGTCGACTCATTATTCTTATTTGAACATTTTTCTTACAAATGTTTCTTTGATATTGCATCCGTACACTTTGGTACGGTCCGTTTGCCAGGGGCTTCCTATGGTGCCCCGTTCTACGACAAATAAAGTCAGAACACTTTGAACATTGCGGCACCCCGAACTTATAGCACTATATGCATCAGCTCCGAATCATGTCTTGGGTCTACAGTTGGGTTAGCCCGGCTCCCTTGTTTTGGTACCTTACGTTCCGTTATATCGGCTAAGGTAGCGAGGGAGAACTTCTGCGATTGCGTCGGTTCTTCGGACGAGCACCTCGATGAAAGCGAAAAGCGGCCGGCATGATGAGGCGAGAGCTGGTCGCTGTTTGAGAGGTCTTAAAATCCTTAAAGATTTTTTCTGCTTTAGGCGATGAGTCGGCCTTGTCCGATTCAGGCGTGTATAGCGCCCCAATTCGGCACTCCGAATTATAGGAGCTTCGCCATAAAATTTAAAAATATAGACTTCTATGGCTAAGTGAAAGTTATAAAGCCACATAGTGCGATTGCCTTGTTAAGCTCGCGGATACCTCCTTAAGGGACCAAACATTTGGATAAAGAGTATCAGGTTTTCGAGAACACCCGGTACTAGATGCGTGGGGCGGAAGCCGACGGTAGCCTACTTTCAGAATTTGATAAACAGCCGCACATATGGTAATATTTTAAATCAAAACAGTGCTACATAGCACGAGCAACTCCGTCCTTAAATTACAACGGCGGAGGTACATTTAGTCAAAGATCTCGTCTTTAGTACATTAAATCGACCCACGAGGCGGCGCCCTTCATAACGCCATCGTAGTACTTCTCGGGATGGTGATCGCCTTGCCCTCCGGACCTGTCCTTCACCGACTTCTCGCATCCGGCTTGCCCCAATGCACCTTCGCGCAGGCAAAGGCCCGCCGGCACCCTCAATGCAAGCGGATCGCTTGTTACTTCAAGCGGCGGACGAGCATTTACCATCCAGCGATCGGGCCGAAGTAGCTAGTAAGCGAGGGCTCACGAGGCCACATCCGGACTATGAAATCTTTCGTAGCCCTTGGCCGCCACAGAGTTCGACCAACTGCTTGATTGGTCACTCGAGCGTTAGGTGTTGACCCTGACATCTGGGACGAGAACAACTTCTCCGTTGAGCTCCCCTCTTGAGCGCGGTAGAACTCCGCGACATCGTCGCTGCATGGCAGATCTCGAATGCCCCAGAGAGCTCGAATTGAGTAAGTAAAAAGCGCCTCCTCCACATGTTTGCTTTGCAAAAAGAATTTCTTACCGCCGCTATCTTTTTGGCCTCCTGGATCTCTGCTGTGCCTTCTCAACTTGGCCTTGGCATCTTTCATACTCACAAGGGCCTTCATAGCTCGGCCTCTTTCATCTTGAGATCATGCTCCACGGACTCGAACTTCTTGCGAGGTCCTGGAGCTGTTCTTCTCTCGCCCTCTAGCACTTTGCTTCTCGCGCTCTTTGCATTCTCAGGCCGCCTTGTCTTGGCCTCGGATAGCGCTTTCTTGAGGGCGCCACTTGGTCGACCCTGTCACCACAGATCCGGCAACCGTCGTCAGACTAAACAATTTTATCTATCTTTACATACATAGGCGGAGAATCACTCACCTTTGAACTCTTTGAGCCGCCTCTTCGTGAGGTCGAGGCTCTCCTGCGCTGCTCCAGGTCCGCTTTAGTTAGGCAACCTCGGCTGTGCGGGCAGCAGCGGCAATGTAACTGCACCTGCTTATTCACATAAGCGCTTATTAGAGTCCTGCGGATTATAATTGACCCTCCGTTTGGCTTTTCTTTCCGAACACCAAGCAGTATCGAGGAGCTACTACCTATCGGTGGTAATTTCACACATTTTATTACTTACCTCGAAGCCCGTCGGGAGGCTTGTGCAGAGCTTGGTTAGTCCGCTTTGGCGGGCAGAACCTTTGAATCACCACACTCCTTAAATGCGGTGCTCGTCATCCATGGAGCGCCTCGAAGCGCTTCCACGGAACTATCGGTGCGGTGGCGCGGCGGAAGTCCTCGGCGCAGACGGCTCGCCCTCCCTAACGAGGGGCTGCCCGCCTAAATCCGGAACCGTCAAGGGTTCCGGAACAGTGTTCGGTCGAGACTCCGCCTTGCGGCGGCTCTCATCGACGCGATCCGCGGGGATCTTGAACCCCGCGTGTCCGACATCTGGAACTCCGCCTTGGGGCGTCTCCAGATTCACCTCCCCCTGCTCGGGGAACCTTTGGGACAACACCTCCGTGTCATCCGCAGGCTGAGGAGTGGTGACCGTTGGGAGCAAGTTCATCTCTGAAGCGCTCAAAGACCCATCTGAAGACGACACCTCCGGATGAGCCCTGGCCGGACTTCATATATGTTCAGTGTTGATACGTCTCCGTCGTATCTACTTTTCCAAACACTTTTGCCCTTGTTTTGGACTCTAACTTGTATGATTTGAATGGAACTAACCGGATGGCCTTTGTTTTCAGCGAGAATTGCCATGATGTTGTTTATGTGCGAGAAAACAAAAGTTCTCGTAATGACACGAAACTCCACGGAATATCTTATAATAAATAATAAAAATCCTGCCAAAGATGAAGACCGGGGCCCACACCCTGCTCACGAGGTGAGGCGCGCCCCTCCTCCTGGCGTGCCCCCCTACCTCGTGGGCCCCTGGATGCCCTCGGCGCCAACTCCAACTCCATATATTGGCTTTGGGAGAAAAAATCAGAGAGAAAGTTTCATCGCGTTTTACGATCAGGGCCGCCGTAAGCCTAATCTCTCTCGGGAGGCTGATCTGGAGTCCGTTCGGGGCTCGGAGAGGGATTCGTCGCCGTCGTCATCATCAACCATCCTCCATCACCAATTTCATGATGCTCACCGCCGTGCGTGAGTAATTGCATCGTAGGCTTGCTGGGCGGTGATGGGTTGGATGAGATTTATCATGTGTCGAGTTAGTTTTGTTGGGGTTTGATCCTAGTATCCATTATGTTCTAAGATTGATGTTGCTATGACTTTGCTATGCTTAATGCTTGTTACTAGGGCCCGAGTGCCATGATTTCATATCTGAACCTATTATGTTTGCATGAATATATGTGTGTTCTTGATCCTATCTTGCAAGTCTATAGTCACCTACTATGTGTTATGATCCGGCAACCCCGAAGTGACAATAATCGGGACCACTCCGGAGTTCATGTATTCACTATGTGCTAATGCTTTGCTCCGGTTCTCTATTAACAGGGTCTTAATATCCCTTAGTTTCCAATAGGACCCCGCTGCCACGGGAGGATAGGACAAAAGATGTCATGCAAGTTCTTTTCCATAAGCACGTATGACTATTCTGAATACATGCCTACATTACATTGATGAATTGGAGCTAGTTACATGTCATCCTATGTTATGGTGTTACATGATGAACCACATCCGGCATAATTATCCATCAGCGATCCGGTGCCTCTGAGTTTTCCATATCTTGGTTTACGCTTATTTACTTTTCCGTTGCTCTTTGTTATCGTCACTACAAAATACCAAAAACATTACTTTTCTGTCTTTACTTTGTTACCGTTACCACCACTATCATATTACTTTGCTACTAAACACTTTGCTGCAGATACTAAGTTTCAGGTGTGGTTGAATTGACAACTCAGCTGCTAATACTTGAGAATATTCTTTGGCTCCCCTTGTGTCGAATCAATAAATTTGGGTTGAATACTCTACCCTCGAAAACTATTGCGATCCCTATACTTGTGGGTTATCAAGACCTTTTTAAGGCGCCGTTGCTTGGGAGCATAGCTCTATTCTTTGAGTCACTTGGGATTTATATCTGCTGGACACTATGAAGAACTTGAAAGGCGCTAAGACAACAATTTATCCCTCAACTACGAGGGGAGGTAAGGAACTGCCATCTAGCTCTACACTTGATTCACCTTACATTATAAGTAAGCTAGCGACACCTAAACCTATACGCTATTAGTTCCAATATGTCGCATGTTATTGATGATGCCACTTCTGCTATGCATGATACTTATGATGAAACTACTTCTATGCTTGATACTCTGTGCCTCTTGGTGAATTTCTAGATGAACAAATTTCTAGGTCTAGAAAGATAAATTATTGAAACTGAACACGATGATGTTAGTGATGATGAAAATAGGCCTGCTATTCCTGCGGGGTTATCTTTTTAATGCTGAATCTCTGAAGCTATTCTTGCTTGCGGGATAGTCTTGAGCGTGATAGGTTGCTAGTTAAATGGAGTAAAGAATCTTTTAGAGGTAGGATGAGACCCGACCACCTTTTGCTACTTCACCTATCGTGTTCTGATCAGGATTATTATGATTTTCTGTTGATCGGATATAATTACTTTGGTTGAATCTGATCCTTTTTATGGCTATGAATCTGAAACTATTGTGGCACATCTTACGTAAGTTAGATGATATAGCTGCCTGTTTACTAATAATGAGAGATCGCGCTACCTTTATTTACTCAAAATATTTCCGTTCTCATTAAAGGGTGATGCTAAGATATGGTTTAATTCTCTTGATCCTGGTTGTGTCGTAGTCCCAGGATATGTTTATTACTTCTCTGCTAAATATTTCCCTGCTCATAAGAAACAAGCTACTTTGAGGGATATATATAATTTTGTGCAAATTGAAGAAAGAGTCTCCCACAAGCTTGGGGAGGCTTCTCAAGTTATAATGCTTTGCTGATCATCCTCTTAAGAAACCTGAAATATTTGATATCTTTTATAATGGACTAACCGATGCTTCCAAAGATTACGGATAGTTGTGTTGGTTCTCTTTTTAGGAAAGAACACGGATGAAGCTGAAATTCTATTGAATAATATGTTGACAAATGAAAATAATTGGGCACCTCTGAGCCAGCTCTGAGCCAATTCTTGAGCCTATTCCTAAACCAACTCCAAAGAAGAGGTGTTCTATTTCTCGAGTCCGAAG
Organism: Aegilops longissima; assembly: GCA_021605205.1. Taxonomy (NCBI): domain Eukaryota; kingdom Viridiplantae; phylum Streptophyta; class Magnoliopsida; order Poales; family Poaceae; genus Aegilops; species Aegilops longissima. Next base: position 15,981 of record JAHIAM010007054.1, read on the forward strand.
ATATGCAAGAGGCAAAGAAATCTATGAAAGAAAAAGGTATTAAAGCTGAAGATGTTAAGAATTTACCTCCTATTGAAGAAATACATGGTCTTAATTCACACTTTGTTGAAGAAGTATATGATCTCAATTACTTATTCTTGAAGAACCTCCGATATCCCGACACGGTAGTAAAGGTAAATTCTCTCTATAGATATGATAAAGCTGAAGTCCCTCCTACTAAAATTGCTAGTCGATTGCTTGGATGAGTTTGATGACTTTATGTTTAAGCAAGATGACTTTAATGCTTATTTTGGTAGACAATTAAAACATAATACCTTTATGATTAAACGCTTGAGTGATTATATGGCTAATATTAGAGGTGAACTTAAACTTGTTAGCAAACATGCTTCTATGGTTACCACTCAAGTAGAACAAGTACTTAAAGCTCGAGAAAGAAATGCTTGATGAAATGAATAGTAAGAAAAATGATTATCTTTGTTAGAGTGGCTACTAGAACTGGTAGAATGACTCAGGAACCTTTGTATCCTGAAGGCCACCCTAAGAGAATCGAGCAAGATTCTCAGAGAAATAATATTGATATGCCTAGTTCTTCTAAAAGGAAGAAAAAGAAAAATGATAGAACTGTGCAAACTTCTAGTGAACCTATTGCTGAACCACCTGATAATCCAAATGATATCTCTATATGCGATCTTTGAAACACAATCGGTAATGAACATGAACCTAGTGGAAATGTTAATGATAATGTTCATGATGATGCTCAACCTAGTAATGATAATGATGTAGAAGTTGAACTTGTTGTTGATCTTGATAACCCACAGTCAAAGAATCAACGTTATGATAAAAGAGACTTCGTTGCTAGGAAACATGGTAAAGAAGAGAACCATGGGTTGAGAAAACCATGCCTTTTCCTCCAAAACCATCCAAGAAAAAGGATGATGAGGATTTTGGCGCTTTGCTGAAATGATTAGACCCATCTTTTTGCGTATCACGATTAGTGATATGCTCAAAATGAATCCTTATGCTAAATATATGAAAGATATTATTACAAATAAAGAAAGATCTGGAAGCTGAAATTTCCACCATGCTTGCTAATTATACTTTTAAGGATGGAATACCAAAGAAACTTGGAGATCGGGTACCTACTATACCATGCTCCATTAAAAGAAATTATGTTAAAACTGCTTTATGTGATCTTGGAGCGGTGTTAGTGTTATGCCTCTCTCTTTATATCATAGACTTGACTTGAATAAGTTGACACCTACTGAAATATCTTTGCAAATGGCTGATAAATCAAGCTGCTATACAGCCGGTATTTGTGAGGATGTTACTGTTGTGGTTGCAAGCGTTACTATTTTAACGGACTTTGTTATTCTTGATATTCGAGGATGATAGTATGTCTATTATTCTTGGAAGACCTTTCCTTAATACTGCAGGGGCTGTTATTGATTGCAACAAAGGCAATGTCACTTTTCATGTTAATGGTAATGAGCACACGGTACACTTTCAGAAACAACCTCAAGTTTATAGTATCAACTCTATTGGAAAAATTCCATCGATTATATTTGGAGGTTTTGAATTTCCTCTTCCTCTGTCAAGAAGAAATATGATATACTTATTATTGGGGATGTCCATATCCCGTTGAAGTATTATAGTGTTATTGAAATTTCTCGGTTTCATGTTAATCGGAATGAGTTTGTTAACAAGACTTGATCAACCTTGTTAGTGGATTCTTTTGATGAGCATGAGATGGATGAAACTAGAAGCACAACCTACTGTACCCTCTTTATATTTTACATTACTTAGTAGAAATAAAGTAAAATATTGTATTTTTACATACATCTCCCGACTTATCCGTGCAATATAAAAATATCCGAAAATAAAAGTCCTCGAGAATGCCATGCCAATTTAATATGATTTTTTGGGAATATTTGAGGATTTTAGTGCAAAAATTACAGCAGGGGGCTGCCACCTGGTCCACGAGGATGGGCGCGCCCTACCCCCACAGGCGCGCCCCCACCTCGTGGGCCACGGTGGCCCTCCTCCACTTATCCCTACACCCATCTTCTTCCTCTCTCTCACAAACCCGAAAAACCAACTCAAGCTCGAGTTCCGGCCCCGTTCTTGTGATTTTGATCTCCTTGCTCAAGCACCTCTCATAAAACTGCTTGGGAGATTGTTCCTTGGTATGTGACTCCTCCATTGGTCCAATTAGTTTTGTTCTAGTGCTTTATTCATTGCAAATTTGTGCTGCATAGGTGACCATGTTCTTGAGCTTGCATGTCAAATTTATATGGTTCCAAGTAGTTCTAATGCTTGATATATGCTCTAGGCACTTGTATGAGTAGTTGCTATCAGTTTTATTGAAGTTGGTTCACTTTTGTTTGAAGTTACTAAAAATTTCAGATTGTTTCAGAAATATTGAAGAGACTTTTGAGGGGCTCATCGGGCGAAGCTCTAAGGAAAAACAAAGGAAGAAGAACGAAGCCCAAATTTAATTTGCCTCGCTTTTGAGAGGTCGGCCGATGTGAATGGCCTTGGATGACTTCTTGAGGAGGCGGGTTTATGAGGATTTCTATCTATTGATTGAAAGCGCCGGGCTCACCAACTTCCTCCGTGACCAGCATCATCGGTATCTCTTACTCACAAATACTTTTGTGCAGAACTTCTACTTTTCCCTAAGAAATCACCTCCAGCAGTGTAGAGTTTCATTTATATGGCGTTGTTAAGGAAATGCCATTAGCTGAGTTTTGCGAGTTTGCAAAATACCCTTTGAGGCACCTTAGATGAACCACACGTAATGAAGTAGAAGCTTTCATTGACACTATCCTTGTGGGAGAAACCAGGAAGGTTTACGATGCAAGAATCACTAGCATACATTTTCCTGTTTACGTTATTTTGCCTTATTTGCTAGTCGTTGCTTGATTGGCCTTGAGGCTGTGGGAACCTTAGCATTCTGATATCATTATTTTGTTCCATGGTTTTACATGATAACTCTATTAGTATGGGTGGAATTGTTGCTAGGCGGTTAAATCTGAACCATACTAAAGGCCCCATCTTTGGAGCATTTATGCTTCATGCCTAGCTGAATATTTTGAGATACCTATTAGGCATGAGGAGAAAGAAGAAACAGCGCTGCCCGTGCTTATTTAGATTATAAGAGTATGCTAGCGCATGATTTTCTTGTTAAGAGTCATGAAGGAGCTTAAATATAAATTGTACTTTGATAAACATCACCTGAGTTATTACCTTGCCTGCTCCTCTTTGTTTAACTTGTCTACAGGTCCTTACATTGTTAGTGGCGGCTGTTCAAGCCTATCGGAATCTGCACCAACCGGAACAGGAGCCACAAGATGAGCCTCCACGAATGTCTGTTTATTCTTGGGATCGAGGCGGTTGCCGGCCGATGGCAATCGAGTCCTCTTCATCACATTATGATCCCAACTATTCTTCATCGCGATCGCCCTGACTACACCTACGGGTATCGGCCGGGCTATCCACGGCAATAGACCAACAGGCCAAAGCCTAAGCTTGGGGAATCGTATTTTCCACCGACATTACATTTATGTTCACACACACTCATTGCTAGATGTCGGTGCTCATACTCTTTCCTTTGTAATATCCATGTTAGTCTAAATTTCTTTTTCTGCTTTCTTCTTGTGTGTTTAATAAACCTTAGAAAAAACAGAAAAATTAGTTAGTCTACTTTCCTTGCTTGTAGTAGAATTAAAAGAAAACCCAAAAATATTTCCCGTTCTTCTTTTGCTTGTTGGGAGCTTTCCATGTAAATAGTTTTATTTCTTTTCCTTTCTTTGGGGTCGAGAATACTATATTGAAAATGCTTAGTGGCTCTTATATGCATTATTGTTTATCTAACTTAGAGCCCATATTACTTGTCTTCTCTCTTGAGTTGAATGCTTGCGATTCGAGCTTAGTCAATGCGTGCACTCTTATTATTATACACCGTTCGATTCGTGCAAGTGAAAAGCAATAATGATGATATATGATGGACTTATTGGGATGAGAAAAGCTGGTATGAACTCGACCTCTCTTGTTTTTGTAAATATGATGATTCATCGTTCTGATTCAGCTATTATGAAGTAAACATATTTGCAATGACATTTAGAGATTATAGTTGCTTGTGCCATGCTTGATTAGCTATGAGTTATAATGGTTTACCTTGCATGCCAACATGCTATTAGAATGATTATGATGTGGTATGATGGATGGTATCCTCCTTTAAATGAATTGAGTGACTCGACTTGGCACATGTTCACATGTAGTTGAATCAAATCAACATAGCCTTCATGATATTTATGTTCATGGTGGATTATATCCTACTCATGCTTATATTAGGTGTAAATTAATTTTAATGCATGTTTACATGTTGTTGTCAGCTGTCTCGAGTTAATTAGCTTCCGGTCTTTTGCTAGCCTTCACATACTACTAGCGGGAATACTGCTTGTGCATCAAACTCCTTAAACCCCAAAGTTGTTCCATATGAGTCCACTATACCTTCCTATATCGGTATCTACCTGCCGTTCCAAGTAAATTTGTATGTGCCAAACTCCAAACCTTCAAATAAAAATTCTGTTTTGTATGCTCGAGCAGCTCATGTGCAACTAGGGCTGCCTATATCTTCCATGCTAGGTGGGTTATTCTCAAGAGGTGGACTCCGCTCCTCATTCACGAAAAGGGCGATGTAGGGATGCCAGTCCATGATCCAAAAGATCAAAGCAAATCAAAATAATTAAACAAAACTCCCCACAGGACCCGTTGAATGTTGGAGGCACTTTCGTTGTTTCGAGCAAGCCATGGATTGATGCTTGTGGAGGAGGAGTATAAACCTTTACCATTCTGTTTGGGAACTGCCTATAATGCATGTAGTATGGAAGATACAACCATCTCATAGTTGTTGCGTTGATAGTGAAAGTATGCGCTCAAAATATAATTTATCTCTATTTCAAAATCGAGCTCTGGCACCTCTACAAATCCTGCTTCCCTCTGCGAAGGGCCTATCTATTTACTTTTATGTTGAGTCATCACCCTTCTTATTAAAAAGCACCCATTTGAGAAACTACTTGTCGTTTGCATTCATTATAATTGGTTTATATTGGGTATGACTTGATTGGATCTCTTTACCATGAATTACAATGTTTAGTCAGTCCTTGATCTTTAAAGGTGCTCTGCATTTATGTTTTGCGGTCTCGAGAAAGGGCTAGCGAGATACCATTTTGTTATATCATGTTATGATTATTTTGAGAAAGGGTTGTCATCGAGTTTTATTATTATGGCTCGCTAGCTGATTATGCTATTGATATGAGTAATTGTGAGACCTCGTGTTATTGTGAGTATGGTTAGTTCATAATAATTGCTGAAACTTGAATCTGGCTTTTCATGTTTACAATAACAAGAGCAAACAGAGTTTGTATAAGTTTTCTTTTGTCTTTCAGTTTGTCAACTGAATTGCTTGAGGACAAGCAAGGGTTTAAGCTTGGGGAGTTGATCGTCTCCATCGTATCTACTTTTCCAAACACTTTTGCCCTTGTTTTGGACTCTAACTTATATGATTTGAATGGAACTAACCGGACTAACGCTGTTTTCGGAGAATTGCCATGATGTTGTTTATGTGCGAGAAAACAAAAGTTCTCGGAATGACACTGAAACTCCACGGAATATATTATAATAAATAATAAAAATCCTGCCAAAGATGAAGACCGGGGCCCACACCTGCTCACGAGGTGGGGCGCGCCCCTCCCACAGGCGCGCTCCCCTACCTCGTGGGCCCCTGGATGCCCTCGGCGCCAACTCCAACTCCATATATTGGCTTTCGGGAGAAAAAAATCAGAGAAAGTTTCATCGCGTTTTACGATCTGGAGCCGCCGCCAAGCCTAATCTCTCTGGGAGGCTGATCTGGAGTCCGTTCGGGGCTCGGAGAGGGATTCGTCGCCGTCTTCATCATCAACCATCCTCCATCACCAATTTCATGATGCTCACCGCCGTGCATAAGTAATTGCATCGTAAGCTTATTTGGGCGGTGATGGGTTGGATGAGATTTATCATGTAATGATGTAATCGAGTTAGTTTTGTTAGGGTTTGATCCTAGTATCCATTATGTTACGAGATTGATGTTGCTATGACTTTGCTATGCTTAATGCTTGTCACTAGGGCCGAGTGCCATGATTTCAGATCTGAACCTATTATGTTTTCATGAATATATGTGTGTTCTTGATCCTATCTTGCAAGTCTATAGTCACCTACTATGTGTTATGATCCGGCAACCCGAAGTGACAATAATCGGGACCACTCTGGTGATGACCATAGTTTGAGGAGTTCATGTATTCACTATGTGCTAATGCTTTGTTCGGTTCTCTATTAAAAGGCCTTAATATCCCTTAATTTCCAATAGGACCCGCTGCCACGGGAGGGTAGGACAAAGATGTCATGCAAGTTCTTTTCCATAAGCATGTATGACTATTTCTGGAATACATGCCTACATTACATTGATGAAGCTGGAGCTAGTTCGGTGTCACCCTATGTTATGGTATTACATGATGAACCACATCCGGCATAATTATCCATCACTGATCCGGTGCCTCTGAGTTTTCCATATCTTGGTTTACGCTTATTTACTTTTACGTTGCTCTTTGTTATCGTCACTACAAAAATACCAAAAACATTACTTTTGCTGTCTTAACTTTGTTACCGTTACCACCACTATCATATTACTTTGCTACTAGACACTTTGCTGCAGATACTAAGTTTCCAGGTGTGGTTGAATTGACAACTCAACTGCTAATAATTGAGAATATTCTTTGGCTCCCCTTGTGTCGAATCAATAAATTTGGGTTGAATACTCTACCCTCGAAAAATGTTGCGATCCCCTATACTTGTGGGTTATCAAGAGGCGTCATTAAACAACTATGAAGTAAAATCATGATAGAGTGCGGACACTTATGATCGTGCTAGGGGCTTCCCCCCTGGGCGGCCACTCTTCCTCGCTATGAACGGCCATGGCGGAGTAGTCCGGAAGGGATGTCTTTCCCTTCTTGGACGTCCCAGCCTCCCCCTTCGGGGCGGCTTTCCTCTTTTTCTCCTCCCCAGTGCGGGGAGGTAGAGTTTCTTCTTGCTTCCCCCCGTTTTCGCGGGAGGAATCTGTTTCGTCGTCATCGAACGACGTGGGTATGACGGCCTTGCGTCGAGGGCCTCTCCCGGCCCCATGGCCCGTCTCCTCAGGCCCTCATCCTTTCCAGATGGGGAGGCTTCTTCTTCTTCCTCCTCCTCTTCGGGGGAGGAGTGCGCCCCGTCATCTTCGGACAAGGCTTCCAGCACAACCTTACGCCGGAGACCCTTCCTGGTCCCCAGGGCCTACTTTTCGTCCCTCTTCGCCAGTGCCTTGTAGGGCACCGGGATCAGCATCTCTGTCAGGAGAGCATCAGCTGGACCTTTTGGCAGCGGAGCCGGACAGTCAATCTGCTCCGCTGTCTCCACATAGTCCTGATCAAATATACACAAGTACTTAAGACTCCCCCATGAATGTATTGGAAAAAACCGAATCCTGTGGTAGTCCCAAAACTCATCGGACGCGGGGCCCGCGCTGCATGAAGTCCGCGGTCCTCGGATGTGGGAGGAGGTACTTCGGAGGCCTTGAACAATGCCTTCCACGCGTCTTTGTGCTTCATGCCATAGAGCACTGTGGCGTCGGTATTGGCTGGGCGAACTCCTGATTGAATGTCCACCTTTGGCACGGCAGAATCCGGCGAACGAGCATGACCTGGATCACGTTGACAAGCTTGATGTTCTTGTCCTTCATGCTCTTGATGCAGGTTTGGAGTCTGGTCAGCTCTGTAGGTTCGCCCCAAGTCAGGCCCTTCTTTTCCCAGGAGGTGAGCCGCATGGGGGCTCCGGATCGGAACTCGGGGGCCGCCGCCCAGTTGGCGCCGCGCGGCTCGGTGATGTAGAACCACCCCGATTGCCACCCTATTACGGTCTCCGCGAAGGAGCCATCCAGCCCGGTGACGTTAGGCATCTTGCCCACCATGGCCCCTCCGCACTCCGCTGGCGGCGCTTACAATCTTTGGCTTCGCGAGAAGATTTGCAGCCACATGCAGTGAGGCGGATCGGAGGAAGGCCTCGCTTCTGACGATGAGCGCCAAGATGTTGAGGGCGAAGTCGGGACTACACTACAAAAAAGACACATCCGTGACATTTTGGGCGAGCAATTTTTTTGTCATACATATGACACTTCTATAGCGATAATTGTGACAAAACCGGTATCATCATAGATGTGGCGGGCTCCTACTTCTATGACAAAAAATCATGATAGAAAATGGGCTTTTCGTCTGGGTGGGCGGAGGCGCAGCTGCATGACATTCTTTGGGCCGTCCATGACGGAAAAAACCATGGTAGAAGCGAGGGAGGAAAATTTCGAGGGAGTTGCCGTTTACGGTGGGAGGTCGAGGGCGGCGATGCGTTCTCTCATACATACATGCGGCGTGTGTGTAATGGAGTTGGCTCGCCGAACCCGGCGAGCGTTGAGCTCTAGCGAACCCGGCGATTGCTGCTGCAGGCTACTCGTTCTTGAACCCGGCGATCGATCGATGGTGATGCGAACCCGATGGAGGGATTCCTTGGTAGCTGCTTTGCTAACTAAAGCGATCGATTGGATGAGCGATGAGTGTTCTTTGGGGGTTTGGATGAGCAGTGGCGGTGGCGTTGCCTCTGCATGAACAGGACCCGTGGTGTGGAGGCTGGATGAGCGGTAGATGGTGGAGGGTGGCCGTGGAGGGGTGGTTGAGCAGGACCCGTGGTGTGGAGGCTGAATGAGCAGTGAAGCGGTGGAGGGTGCCCGTGGAGGGTGGTTGAACAATAGCCGGTGGAGTAAGCGGCGGTGGAGGCTGGATGAAAAGGACGCGTGGAGGTGGAGGAGGTCGGCGGTGGCCGTGGAGGTGGAGGAGGTCGGCGGTGGAGATGAACGGTATCCCGTGGAGTCCGTTTTGTGGTATGCCACACCTCCCGATGAACAGGACCCCGTTTACGACCGTGGCGCTCCAACACAAGTCCGTTTAAGTCCGTTTTGCGATCGCCACACCCGTCGATCAACGGGACCCCGTTTTGACCGTGGGAGGTCCGTTTCCTCCGTTTTGTGATGCGCGGACCCTCCCGATGAACAGGATCCCATTTGAGCGTGGCGGTCGAACACAAGACTGTTTCGCCGTTGTCTTGATCGCCGGGCCTCGTTTCCATCGCTTTTTCGTCCAAGCCCTCCCATGAACATGGCCACACATTCCGTTCCGACCCAGCGGTTGGCTCCCCGCGTTCCGTTGCCTCCCGATGAACACGGCGCATTCGTTGCCTCCCCATGAACATGGCGCATTCCGTTGCCTCCCCACAAACCACGATGGCGATCTGTTTCTCCGTTCCGACCCAGCCATTTCGTATGGGCGGTAGGCGTTCGAGACCCTGCCCGTATGTGCGTGCGTGGCGTATTTTCTTTCTTGCACCCTCGCCGGCTATGCGTGCGTGTACATGCTACGTGCATGCCTCTACTACGACGCGTCGCACCCTCGTCCACCGGTATATATATACGTACCGTTCGCGACCAGAATGACAAAGCTACGTGCGCTTGACCGGTGGGTCCGGTATCGAGCACTTCCTTACTGCGAAGATGTAGCTGGTGGGTCCCGGCGATCGAGGCGAATCATTTTGTTTTTGCGGACGCACTTCCTTGCGTGCGAAGATGTAACTAGTGGGTCCCGGCGATCGAGGCGAATCGTTTTGTTTTTTGCGGGGGCACTTCCTTGCGTGAGAAGGTGTAGCTGGTGGTCCCGGCGGTCGAAATGTTTTTGTGAAATATGGTGGCCCGTCCGGTGGGTCCCGGCTGTCGGTGGAGAATAATTATTTTCTTGGCGTAATAAGGAGGCACTTCCTTGCTGCGGCCGTGGACCCGGCTATCGACCTCTCCATGTCAGATCCACGTCGATGGAAATCGTTCCTTGACCATATTGACCCACTGCTGCGCCCGAAGCACCGAGGCGGTGGGCGGCGGCGAGGCCTAGGAAGGGGCGACAGGCGGGGAAGGCAGCGACGGTGGATGCCGCAGCGTGAAAGTCTGAGGTTCACTGCTTATTTGTGGTGTGAGGCTGTCGTCACCGCATAATAACATGGGGTGTGGGTGAGTAGAGGATGGCTTTGCCAGCGGTGGGAGTAGTAGGGGCGGTGAGGCCTCCGCGCATCGCAACCCGACCCACGGGAGGCGGGAGCACAAAACGCGACCGGCGCTGGTTTGGGCGGTGGAGCAAGAAGACGGAGGTTGATGAAGCACTAAGGTCGTTGGATGGACATCGTGCAGTCCTTTGGAGCTAGAATCGTGCATATTGGTGAGTTGACAAAGCCCTTACGTCCCGTCAACCCGTGGGCCCACAATCAGCCTGCCACTATCTTTGGGTCCCACCTAATAGGGGAGTATTCATTTTTGTGCGTAATAAGAAGGCACTTCCTTGCGTCGAAGATATAGCTGATGGGTCGAGCTGTCGGTAGTGATAGCGTTTTTTTAGCGAAATCTGAAGGCCCTTCGGTGGGTCCACGATGTCGACTAGAGGAATCATTATTTTGCGGCGTAATAAGGAGGCATTTCCTTGCGTGCGGGCGTGGACCCAGCTATCGGCCTCTCCGCGTCTGATCCGCCGGATGCATGTCGATTCGTTGACCACGTTGACCAGGCAGCGCCAAAACGCAGAGGCGGTGGGCGGCGGCGAGCCTAGGAAGGAGCGACGCGGGCGAGGAAGACTCGGAAATTGTTTCCCACGGAGAATGCGACTATCTGAGGTTTCTTGGTTCGTCTACCGTCACGGAGAATAACAAGGTGTGAGTGAGTAGAGGATGGCTAGGCCAGCGATGGAAATCTGGTGGGGCGGTGAGGCTGCTGTGGTAACACAACCCGGCAGGGAGGAGGAGGAAGCGAGCAGTCCTGCGGCGCTTGTTTGGCCGGTTTGGAGTAGGAAGAAGCGAGATTGAAGAAGCACGGCGGCCGTTGGATGGACATCCAACAGTCACTTCTTGTGCGTCAACCTTTTTTTTAGGAAAGCCTCAAATTTGTAGAAAACAACATACAACCCATCTGCCATTATTTCTAATACTTTACAGCCCATTTGCTAATTCTTAAGGTTTTTTTTGGAGCCCATATTCTTTTTGTTAGCATTACAGCCCATACTATGGCCACGGTTAAAAATTATCTGAAATTTTGCATATTTGATCTGATGCAATTCTTTTTAATCCGAAATTTTGACTCACATTCAAACTGATTTTAAAAATAAATGTATATCAATATAAAATCCAACAAATTCTCCACATAAAATTAATGTAATTTAAAATCTCGAAATGAAAAAAAGATATTTGAAACTAATTGCGGTTTGATGTGTTTTAAAATGTACAGCCCATTTCTCATTCTTGGTGGGCCATTTTCTCGGCTAGCCGAATAAGCTCTCCTCGTCTTGAAAGATTTGCAGCCCAACAGGCAGACAAAAGCGACTTACTTGGCAAATCACAAAAAAGCTGGGCTGTGGCCGTGACCCAGTGTCGGCCTCTCCACGTCTGATACTCTTCCAATGGAATGTCGTTGACCACATTGACCACGCTTGGCCGAGTGCACCAAGGCGGTGGGCGACGGCGAGCCTAGGAAGGGGCAGGCGGAGTTAGGGAAGATCGGCGATGGATGCCCACAGTAGAGGTGTCGAGGTTCCTTTGGTTCGGCTGCGGTGTGAGGCTGCCGTCGCCCATGAGAGCCTAGCTAGCGGTGGGAGTAGTAGGGGTGATGAGGCCTCAGCGGCAGCCTGACCGACCCTTTGGAAGCGAGCGAGGCGGTTTCCGGCGCTGGTTTGGGCGGTGGTGCAAGAAAGCAGCGATTGAAGAAGCGGCAGGACCGTTCGATTCAAATCCAGCGATTCTGCCGCTAAATTGTTTGTTGACTAAGTTGACAAGCCTGCGTCTGCGTCAGCGTAGTAGGCCTGGTCAGCCTCCCAACGGTGCGCCCTAGATGTTAGTGGGAGGAATCATTTTTTTTCACGTAATAAGGAGGCAGTTGATTGCGTGCGGCCGAATAGCGGAGGGGTAGGGTGGGCAGGGAAGCTGCTGCGATATCCGGCGAGCCACAAGAGGAGGAAGCGAGCAGTCCGTCGGCGCTAGTTTAAGCGTTTGAGCGGGAAGATCGGAGATTGAAGAAGCACGTCGGCCATTGGATGGACATCCAACGATCCTTCTGCTATAATCGTGTGTTCTTGACAAAGCCTTGCGTAAACAAGTCGCCTCGAAATCGTGGCGTGTACAGCCCATTTGCTATTATTTTTATAATTTTACTCATTTTCTAATACATATGGAATTTATTGCAGCCCGTTTTCCATTTTAGAATTGCCGACCATTTTACGAGTCGATGCCGAGTCTAAAAATTAACTAAATATGTGGTAATTTTTAAAATTATAAATTTTTGCTAAGAGCGAAACATTCTTAATCCAAAATTAATAGCCATACTAAAACAAATTTAAAAATAAATTAGTACTATGTCATGTTAAATCAATGAAATCATATAAGATATCGTTGAAGAACAAAATTCAAAAAAAACTAATATCCCATTTGCTATAATTTTTTGGAATTTTCAACCCTTTGATATTACTTTTAAGAGACATTGACCATACTCTTTGGCCGGGGACGGAATGCATCCTCCTCGTCTTCAAAGATTTGCAGCCCGATGGTCGGAGAAAACAAATAGGCCTAGCTTGGGTATTCTTCAAAAAGAAATCTGGGCTACCTATTTTCCCAAAGAAGCTGGTGCATGAGCATTTAGCTTTATTTATTTATTTACTTATTTATGTTTAGGGACCATGAGCATGTACAGGCGGATTCATGTGAGAGCCTCCCTTCCGATTAATTATGGGCTTCTCTATTGGGCCTTCATCGGTAGGCTGCATGTTATCAACAAGTGGAAAATGTGTTCGTACGAAAAATAGTATGAGCTATATGCGATGCAGGGCACTAAAGGATCGAACCGTGCAGCGACTTCCAAAACAACACATTTATTCAACCAGCAGACCGAAATATACTACTGATTGTACATTGAAAATAGCAGCAGCGGACAACCAGGGCTGGGGGTGCAGCGAAGCGATAAGCAGGCGGAAGAGTGGAGGCGCAGCTCTCTCTTCAAACCAAACATCAACCATCATTACAAAGGGCTGCCAAAAAGAACAAGTGTATGCATCAAACTAAATAAAGATCATACTACACCAAGTGTCGCATCTAACTAAGCGGCAGTTAGACATTACTATTATTAAGCTGTGGAGATTGGTGGCGGCTTGAACGGATGGGTGCTGACGGGGAAAACTCCGGCCGGCGGTCAATCGATACTTGCGACCCTCTCTCCTACTTTGGGCTGCAGCGGCGTGGCGGCACATATCGGGGTATGGTGCATGCGGAGGCGCGTATGCGCTGTGTACACACAATTTTCTTGATGAAGCGAAACCATGCTGCCATCATGATCCTTGCCGTCGGTTATCTCTGGTTAATCGATAATTTAGTCCGACAAGCGAGAGAGTGTGTACCAAGTCTACTTACCAGCCTCGGTCAAAAATTCCGAAGGCCCACGAAGCTGGGATCTGCTCAAAGACACAGCGGTGGCTGTGATTGTATTATGCGAAACAACACGTCGATGCGTGCGAGCGATCATCAATCTTTAAATGCCGTAAATGCGTCGATCGAGCAGGAACCACACTGCAAGCTGCCATGCCGCTTTTCTTTGAAAGGTTACGGGATTAGGAAGGGTAGGGACACCGGCGACCTACAACATCATATCAAGTTGGAGTCAAATAAAAAGGGCTCTTGATTTAGTCAATCTTAAGAACACCATGTTATGAGCATGAATATTTTTTGATAAATGTTGACAGCAATATAAGCAAGCCATCATGATATCATAGGAAAGTAACATCTTGCTGTAACAGCCGTTTGTAGCGATATTTGGAGTAGGCCAGCAATCGTCCAGCCATAGAAGGAGTCGACAACGTAAATGAAGCCCTCGTGTTCAATGGCATCAGAGAACCATGGAGGATGTATGATCCTGCGATGGATGTGCAGATTTATCCACTTACCGTAGTGACCTGTCAGATAGGCGAGACCGCGGTTGAAGAACTCAATTAGCCTGAAATCTTTATAATTCGCAGATCTTGTGGGCACTTGGCAGATTACAACCTTGAGAAAATCAAACTTGGTATCATGTTGGCTACTGTAAGATTCCGAGTATTCTTGGCCGCGGTGCCAAAGCAGTGCAGTGTTAATCGAAGGAAGGGTAATCAATCGCCGGGTGTAGACCTCCATGAGCATCCAGCTGTCGCGACCGTCGACAAGCACCATCCAAGACGTGTTCATGCCGAGCCAGTACATACCGTTAATGTAGCTGAGGCTGACGGGGATCGGATCGCAGTGAAGGGGGTTGATGCTCGCCACCCTACGATTGTTACGCTGTGTGACACGTCGTTTCTGAAGATCAGGCGACAACAGCAAGCAAGGAGCTAGCTTAAAAAGCTCCTGCTGAGGGCTTTGAGTGCGGTACAGCCCGGCGAGCAGCGGCGGCGGCAATCTTGAGATTGTCCACAGCGAAACAATGAGCTTGATTACCTCTATGGGGCGAATTCTAGCCACTCTTTGGCGGGCGCTGCTCGGTTCTGCCATTGTTAGTGCTTGGGTTTGGACGAGGGGGCGCCTTAGCGGGGATGGAAGCTTGGGCGAGATTATGTGCGGACAAAGATGGAGAAGCGAATATGTGCTGCGGGAAGTGGACGGTGATGATGACTACAACACACCGCTTGACTTACGAGACACATACCAGCAGCGTGGGTCATATCGATGCGGACAACTTGCTTGAGTGATCCACGATCTTGGTACTCCCTCGGTACCTACTACGATTACTATGCCCTAGCTTGCTAGAGTAGAGTAGTTAGTAGGACTCTGCTCTACTACTAGCACCGGAGGAGTAGTATATTCTAATCTAAAATAGTTACAAACTTCAATGCCCGGCGTGGGCGACTACGAACCATGCTCAATGACCGTGTCTCGTGGTGTTTGGACTTATATGCAAAAAAATAGCAAGATGCCCGTGCATTGCGGCACACCATCATCACCAACTCGGTTTTCTCTCTCCTACTCCTATAAAAGACTCATTTGGTGATGATGGGGCGAGGCGTGTTCAGGCCAGGCGTGCAGAGGATGGCGCAACACTATTTGATTTGTTATTAAAAAAGTAGTAGAGATAGAGACATAGGGAGGAGCACGAGGTTGTGGGAGATAAGGATGAGCGAGGCAAGGCCTTATTTGTAAATGTGGAGAGAGGTGCTGGTATCTTTTGTAAAATTGTCATAGTTGGCTTTCTATCCGTCAGGATATAGATCGGACGGTCTATATTCTAAGATGGCAGGCATACCATCATCACCAACTCGGTTTTCTATAGAGTAGATATATCTGAGATATAGATAGATAGAGACTAGGGAGTACTAGTAAGGACACCATCTCTGCTTCAGTGCTACTCCTGCGCTCCATTCGGACCATAGCGTCCCCTACAACCACTCCCTCATGCTCCATTCAGTGGTATTGTTGAAATCTGGGGAAGCGCACTCTCTGACTATTGGCGAACCACGACTTCACCGGCGATGACTTCTTCCCGACCTCGGCAACCTCTTCCTCAACGACATGGCGACAACCTCAAGCATGTGGTGCTGCTCCCCTTGCACCGTATGTGTTTCATCCTTCTGTTGGAATCGTGGTAGAATTCATGTTTCTACTGTATCCTACTACTATGCTAGTCCACATGATTAGTTTCATCTCTGTTATAGCCGTCATGATTTATTTTGTGCTTATTCAGATTAAATCTTGTAGTAACTTGCTCACATATTCAAGCTGGCATAGCGTCCCCTACAGCCACTCCCGTTTCATGGACCTTTGGTCGATGCCTCCAAGGCCCTTAGTCCCTTGCTATGAGTGCCCGATGCCGTTTTGTGGCTCGCTTGGCGGACATGGTGCATCACCTCGGGGATGCGTGCAGTGATCACTTGCTGGCCCTTGGCGGAGAACATCAAGTCACGACCGTGCTACGGTTCACCATGCGGGTCATTTGGAGGATCACCGCCGCTGCTAGTCTCGGAGGAGGGCGACAGCGTCTTCCTCTTGATCGTGAGCACCGGCGAGGCCAGCGCGGGCGCCACCCGTCTTTGTAGCATGCGTCGGGGCGTCGTTGTGGCCCCGACTCTGACACGAGGCAGATGTGCGGGTGCGAGGTCAATGTTACTACCCTCCGGGTCACGTGGGCGGCGAAACCGGCCTCATCGGACGAACTTGGAATCGAGGGCTGGGACTATCCGCCAATGTGGACTTGGAAAACCCATGGCATCCGTTCTATCCTTTACCCGCCGACTCGGTGCAGGGGACTCAAGGAGATTCACTGGACATCGCATTATCAAGTGCACTTAGAAAACATGTAGTGTGTGTGTGGGCGCTTATGGCCCGATGTCTTTGCAGCTTTTGATTACGTAAGCTTGTCATTAAACTTGGGTGGATTTCGCTACAGTCCTTCCTTTGAACTGCTCCTCTCGGTGAGCTGTTGTAAGACACTTTGGGTTTCATTTGATAATGGAACCGGGAGAACCTCCTGTTCTTCTAAAAATACGCATTATCAAGTTAAATGTTGATCATTAGTCTTCGCTCAATGTAATCCACTGTCTAAGCATGTGGAGACTTCCATGCAGGATCTTGCTCTATTGGAGTATCGCGCATGAATAAAAGTGTATCCGTTTATGGTTTAGTCTAGAATCTTCCATGTATTATTTTTTACTACAGTACTGGTGAAAGACTTACGATGAACCATTTCTTACATCTCCTGTGCCCCCTTGCAAGTCATCCTGATTTAATCCCTCCGTCTAGGTGTATAAGGGCATGGTTAATATTACTTAATAGTATAGCCAACTGTTGACTATAAGAAAGTGCCATGTCATCTATAGCAAACATGTATAACAATCGATACTCAAAAACTAATTCTTAAAGATAATTTCTTGCCAAGCACAATAAGTGCTATTTCTTCACAAGTTTTGGATGCAGGTTGAACAGTTGAACGCTTTTGTTTGCAAAAGATACCTTTTTATCTATTTCACCCGGATGTTTGTGAGCTCTAGAGATGATATAATATCCAAAGAAACCTATCAATACCGTTACACATGAGATGACCCCCATCCTTTGTCAAAATAAACAACTCCCGATCAATGCATTTCACTCTTGATTGCAGCATACGGGCACCTTACTACTATAGATTAAATGCGACCAAAAATTGAACTAACATTATATATAATACGATAAATCTGATGCATGTCACCTAAAATTTTATCATTCAAAACTATGTTCAAATCTGAATCCAACGATATCATTTTGTTGACATGCACTAACATTTTGTCGATTAAATCTTGATCAAATTCAATGGGGACTAATAAACCATGACCGATGTAGTACAAGTGTAGAGGCGTTGCTGCAGAAGTCTCACCTCTCACTCGTGGTAGCGGCGATAAAGCCGTCATATCACAAAACCAACCACTCCCGGTAATAAGTGGCACAGTAAAATAAGCGGACAAGCAACCATCACATCCCTCCGTCGTTTTGCATTTCATCTCTCTGCATTTACTTTCTCGGTTCATCTCCCACACTCGATCCTAGCTACTACTCCTAGGGCGAGTTCTTTTGGCGGCTTCCCAGCTTTTCCCACAAGACTAGTCACGGTGGAAGTAACAATAAGGCGCCTCACTCATTTATTTAGGCTTCTAAACTACTACTCCGTCCTGGTTTATTCCTCACCATTGTAATTTGTGCTAAATTTTGACCAAAGATTTAGCGATAAAATGTTACTCAAAACACTTAGGCGTGGTGCATCTAGGTGTGTAAGTCATCTTCTGAAAACCAAATAATCCCAAAACACTTAGGCGCGGTGCATTAACTTCTACCTCGTTTCTTGTTTCTTGACATATCAACCAATAAGAGATAAAGAGTGTGCATGCTTTTAATGACTTGAGATATCAAACACGACATGCAGTGGTTAGTTCATTGCATGCAATACTATTACTTAGAAAATAAACATTAACGTTTCTCGTTTTCTCCTCCTCCTTGGTCACGGTGCACAGCCTAAGATGACTTACTCACCTAGACGGATGGAGTAGTGCATGTGACATGCACTAACATTTCCTTAGTTAAATTTATGATCAAAATTTGACACAGATTACAATGGGGACCAATAAACTAGGACGGGTAGTAGTTATGGGATTACTAATCTAGAAGCCTAAAAGAACTGGCCCCTGGTACTCCTACTAGTAGTAGTTCTCACGTTGGAATCGTTTCACAAGCTTGACTAGTGCTGTTTTTCTACTTCTACAAAAACCACATCGTAATGTTTAAACGTGCATTTGCACATACATAAGTAATAGTAGTACTCCCTCCGTCTAGGTGTACAAATCTTCCCTCATTCTTGGTCACCGTGCACAACCAAGGATGACTTATTGACCTGGACGGAGGGAGTAGAAAAGTCTGCAAGCATATATCGAGAGAGACGTGTAGTCCGATAGTCTATAGTAAAGTTTGTGCTATATGCACATACTTGCAAAATGCATAATAATACACAGCGTTTCCAAACTTTCCTTTTACATACTTAATTAAGGGCGCTAAAATTCCTGAGCGTTAAGGATTTATCATTTCGTCCCAAAACTAATGATATCGCCTTATGAAACAAAAATTATACTCCTCCTAAAAGCCACGGCGCTCTCGAGGAGCGCTTGCGGCGCCACACAGTGCCCTAGTGCGCGGCCGTTTCCCAGCCAGCGCCGACACTGCGCCTCTTCCTCAGCCTCGCAACTTGCGAGGTGCTGATTAAGCCGCTTGCCCGTGTGGCGGCGCGATCTCACCGATGTGGTGATCCGGCGACAGGTACTCCTCCTGGCTGGGCGTGCACCGGTCCATGTACCGTAGCGTAGATGAGGCGCTTGGGCCCGGCGCACTTTCGAGGGTGTCGACGCAGGCGTCCTCGGCCACCCTCATGGCCCTCGCATGAGCTATACGCCAAGAACCAATTGCTTGACTCTCTCGGGCCGACATAGATCTCCCGAAAGCTTGTTCGTGGTGCGCTTCTCTTCCTCGGCCTTCTTCTCCGCCTCTATTTTGGCGCTCTGGTGGAAGCAAAGCCTCCCACAAGCGACATCCATTTCTTGCCAAAGCTCCTCAAGGCTGGGGGGCTCGGCGGGTGGCGCGTCGTTCTCCTCGTGGCGGGGGCCGACCGTCCTCCAGCAGCGCATCTTTGGGGAGATTAGGAGCGCCAGCGTCCACCTCGACACGTCGCGGCGAGGCAGGCGCCGGCGCGTCCTCCTCGACTAGTGGCGGCGAGAGCGGAATGGCGGCAGCGTCGCGTCGCGGCGAGAGTGGAGCAGACGCATCCTCCTCGACTAGTGGCGGCGAGAGCAGGCAGCGACTTGTCGCGTAGCGGCGAGGCGGAGCAGCCAGCGTCCTCCTCGACTAGTGGCGGCAAGAGCAGGCGGCGGGCGTGACCGTCCACGTGGTGCAGCGAGGGCTCCTAGGGCTTGGGAGGGGCGATGCCATGGTGGTCGACATGAAAGGGAGGGGGAGGAGATAGCGATGAACGTGAACGTGAGGGGGAGGAGATAGCAATTTCGTGGGAGGTGCAGTATTTATAGCGAGCAATGGCACACCAGATATGAACTGAGCTGCACTGACTTAACTACAGGTCCAGTTGCATCACTAACATGTGGGCCAGTACACTGTTGGGCCCGTATTTCAGTGACCCAATGCAACTGAAGTTAAGTAAAAGCTACGTGGGCATATTTGTTGGAGTAAATTGCAGGGGGCGAAGGGTGGAAATATTGCTGGTCTGCGGATTGGACGAGGTGGGGGAGGAGGGTCATGCATGCAGATTTTTTCACACGGGGTGGAGTGGTGGGACCGGAGGAGAAGGAGAGTTTGGCGGGCATATTGTTTCCACACATGGAGAGGAAAAGATTTGGAGGCGAGCGGGCTTCCTACAAGTATGGGGAGCAGTGCATAATAAGTCATCTTGCATGCGGGCTAGGTATATTCTCAAGTCATTAAAAACATACCGCCCACACATGTTCATATTTCAAGGTGCACTAAATTATTGCATGCGATGATTAAGGCTGGCCATAATGGTGGTATCTTAGCTGGTATCATGCACCGTGAATAGCAAACATCTTGATGTGGCAAGAATTAAAGAAGAAAGGGGTTAGAGTAACTAGTGTTCATGCATGCATTGGTAAACACATTTTTTGGTGAAAACGACAGCATTAGTTGAGTACTTTTGCAGACTTCAAAAACTATTCCACCGTCTCTACTATCTTGCTAAGAGTAGGTGAAATTTTGAGTCGAGCCCTTTAAACTAGAAGGGAGGTAGTGGTACTCTAATAGCTAGGTGTGTAAGTCATCTTCTGAAAACCAAATAATCCCAAAACACGTAGTAGCGGTGCATTAACTTCTACCTCGTTTCTTGTTTCTTGACATATCAACCAATAAGAGATGAGGGTGTGCATGCTTTTAATGACTGAGACTATCAAACATGACATGCGATGGTTAGTTCATTGCATGCAATACTATTTAATTAGCAAATAAACATTAATGTCTCTCGTTTTCCCTCCTCCTTGGTCACGGTGCACAGCCTAAGATGACTTACTCACCTGAGCGGAGGGAGTATCAACATTCACAATGTCAAATCAATATTTTTACACTCATTATAAAGCGTAGTTCTTATACTCATTATAATCAGTATTGTAGATATTGATATTTTAGTATAAATTTGGTGGTGGGATTTCATTGATGCTGTCAAGCGTGGAGGAACCGGAGCTTAGGGCTTGCATTGCGGTCTCTACATAGGTATTTCTCTTCATAATCCTGTAATTTTAGAGATTGATTGCGCTTTTGTGGTAGCGTCTCTTGCATCGGGGGACTATGGCAGGTCGCTATCGTGACTTGAAGATGAAAGCGTTGAGCATCTCGAAGTTGATCAACAATCTTCAATTGTCAAAGATTAGCCGTTTGGCCAATAAGGTGGCACCTTAATCGCTAAGTATAGCTTTGACAATAGATTAGATGGTATTCTTGTAAATAACGTGCCATACTGTGTGGTGAATATTATGTCGAATGAGTGTCTTGGTGTGGCTGGTTAATTAATATAAGGTGGTGTTCAAAAAAGTATATATTTGGTCAAACACTTTGCAAGCGGTTGTGGGAGTAAAAAGGACGAGAGGAGTATCATGCATCGGAGTAGGCAAAAAATTGCTCATTTATAGCGGTTGAAGTCTCAAAGTAGCGACCAGCTTGAGGAAGCGAAGGTCGTGGGGCCTTGACGGTTGGCGGAATTAAGTGAAGTTACATCCGCAGCGCCCGGCATGGCGTCTGAACAAGCGAAGCTATACCGTCGAGGCCTACGATATGGGTCTAGTAGACATGACATCTAGTGGGTCCGCATAGTTCTCGAGAACTCTTTGGGGCTTGCAGCCATTTATCCACCGGGTAAGCCAGCAACCCACGCCGTTCGCCGCCCTACTCGTCCCGTCTTCTACCTCACAACAATTCGCTCCCGGTCGTCCGTCCTTTCACATTAGTTCGCTCCAGTTTTTGCGGTACAACAGTTCAACTTCTCTAACCCTCCTCCAAAATCCATGGCCTCCCAAATCTCCATAGTGCCCGAGTACCGGTTAGAGCCATCACGGCGATCAGTTCATCATCATCTACACCGTGGATCATGACGGTGAAAGCATGGCTTGCTTCGCTTCCTACGCATGTTCAACACTTCAGCGGATGAGTGGGTGTTGGGCTAGATGTTGAGTACACCACAGTCTGGGGATGAGAGAAGGATCTAAGGGCGAAGAGAAGAAGCCGCCGTGATCCGGGTTTGCGTACATAACGTTTGCTTGGTCTACCACATATGCCATGCCGGCGTTGAGTGCCAGGATTTTAAGAACTTCCTCAAGGACAAAAAAGTGAAATTCGTTCTTGTAGGCTTTAAGAGCGACAAAGATGTCACGCGTCGGATAGGTCTCGTTGTAGGCCAGCCCTTCGATCTCGGAAGGCAAGCCTGGTTTCCTCCTCTCAACCTTCAATGCTGACCCGGCAGCAGCCATGATTGATCCTTAAATGCGCTAAGCTGAAGAAACCTCATCACGAGTTTCATCATGCATGGGAGTCGAAGACATTAGATGAAGATCACATCACATGCGCAGCAATGGATGCCTACCTTTGTTTAAATATCTACATGGGTTGGATGAAGAAGCGAGCCCGATGTCGGTTCAAGCAAAGCGTCGGCAAGAGGAAGAGGAAGAGGGGCGAGGGCGAAGTCGGGGCGTGGACTCGGACTCGAGTAGGTGGCGATGCCGTCGCTCATGCTGGTTCTACTACGGTGTCAAGTGGACTAGTTGCTTAGTTTATTTTCAAGGGTGTGTTGTCTTGAGGCCCAGCAGAACTATGTTTATATTCTTTCTCATTATTTGAACTCTTTAGTGCGTAGAGTAGTACTAGTACTATGTCTTACTACTGTTCTTCTTGCAGTTGGTACTACTACTCGTATCTTTGTGTTCCTCTTGTACTTAATCGTTCGTACTAGTAGTATAATTTGGGTGGTCGATTTGTGAAAGAAGTTCGACGAGGCGAAGGAAGAAGGCGGCGAAGAGGTGGAAGAAGCCCTTCTAGCCATCCATGTTGCATCAAGCGGCTCACATGGTCGGTGACCCAAGTGCTCCTTGATTGCAGGATCACGTGGCATTCAAGGTCTCGAAGGTAGATTCTGCGTCCGCACCGGTTTGCGGGCTCGGCCAGCAGCGACCGGCTTCGTCGTGACAGCCACCATGCGCGCCTCCTCTGCTGCGGCGGAGATGACAATGACACTCTAGTTCCTCCTCGCCCGGCGTCTTTGGAGCAGCGCTCGTCCTCCTCTTCGTCGCTGTGTGCATAGCAGCGGCTCCACCAGCTGTTGCGTGCTTGGCAGCTTGGCGGCATGGCGAGGAGGGACTGCGAGACGGCGTGGTGGCGAGCCTTGACTTCATGGCACGGGATGGCGGCGACGGCGGTGATGGGCGAAATTGTTTGGCGGGCGGTAGCGCCGGCATGCGCAATGGCGGCGGTGGCATATTGATGAGTCGCGCGTATGGGAGCTTACTTTAGTTTTATATAAGGTTGGTCAAACTTAAAAAAACCGTACTAGTACCGTAAACATTAGACTTAGGCAGCGCTTTTGTTAATTTTTTAAGTTAGTACCACAGCCACGATCACGGAATCCTGTGCAAAGCGCGTGAACATGCGGTCGCGTGATCGATCGAGCAGTGCGTCACCGTGTCGCTCGAAGGACATCCACGAACCTTTTGTGTGTGTGAAAACAATCCTCGAATATTACTCAATATTTTTTCTGGGAAAGTTCTTGGCTGCAATATTTCCATATATTTGAATTTAGCTCAGTTTGTGTTTATTTGGATTTGGATGTTTTAGGTGCGCCTAGTTTTTTAATACTTATTTTGTGTGTGTGTGAGAGAAGCGTGTGTATGTGTCCATATGTGTGTTGTGGCGGAAGGGCAATGTGGAGATGGTGTGCGTGTGATCTGAGACATAGAGAGGTGTGAATGTGCAAATGATCATGCATGAGTGAGACATAGGCAGATGCCGATCGTTGTGTATACATGAGAGAGCAGTCTTCTAGTTTACTGTGTGTGTGTGTGTGTGTGTGTGTGTGTGAGAGAGAGAGAGAGAGAGAGAGAGAGCATCAGTAACACAACAACCATCTCTCTCAATTCGTCCATCCCTCATGCGATCGCATGCAACACATGCATCAGCAGCACATTTGACACCCTCACTCGGCCCCTGCCCACCTCAAGGCCCGCACAATCTCTTCGTGAATACCCATTTCTCTCCTTAGGTTTGTTTTGCTCAATATCGACACACACACACTTGCACACACACACACACACATGCAGCACAACACACACACACTCCCTCGAGCACACAATTCATCCCCATCCAAGGTTATCTGGCGACCACTCTCGCTTGTGCTTCTTTTGCACCAACATGCACAACACCTCAATCTTCAAAGAGGGCATCGAGCAGATCAAAGCAGCGACCACACAGCGCTAGAGAATCTGGGGTCATTTGGAAGCAGGGTGATGTGACAGCGGTGGCTGACTCCTCCCCCACTCTCTCTCTCTCTTGCACAAAATTACCAATCCTCTCTCCCCCTCACAAAATTGTCAATCCCTCAACCCATGAGATCCTTCCCCTCTCGTCCATGTTTTCCAGCTCTCTCATCAAACATGTTGTCTCTTCTCCTTCCACGTATCTGAATCCGGATGCACGCATCTCACGTATATTACATGTCTCCATCTTTCTCCACAGACCTAACTTCTTCCTCTCTCTTTCTCTCTCTCTCTATCTCGTTAGGTTTGTCTCCTACTCTCTCGTCCACATACATACAATCTTTCCCGCCCTATCTGCTCCATCTTCAAAAGCTCTCTCTGCATGTTTCATTCACACAATGGGATATGTCAAAATGTTGCTTCTATAATGGCTGATGTAGAGTTTTGGTTGTTTTTGTTGCATCCTACAAAGTAATAACTATGAAATGCATTTAGATTCTCATTTATTTGGGATTATGTGAGTTTGAGCATGTTGTGAAGTACTATAGACCTTGTATACATCTTGGGATTCGACAATGATTGTAACTATTGAATTGTATAGACCATTACATTCGAAGTCAATAGCCTAATATATTTATTTCACAATTTCAACAAATGATTAGTTCACTACAAACTAAGAAAACAAATATGTACTCCCTCCATTTTTATTTAAGTCCGCGTATTAGCATTGGTCAAAGTCAAGTTTTTTAAACTCCAAGAAAGCTTATAACAAAAAGGGAAAACTTTGTTTTTGCCACTCTAGTTTTGCCCACTTTTCTTATGCCACTCTAGAATTTGACATTTCACTTTTGCCACTCTTAGCGTTTGACAATATATCACTTTTGCCCTTCCGTGGCAAAATTTTTTTTTTCCAAGTGGCAATTGTGATACATGTCAAATGCTAAGAGTGGAAAAAGTGAACTGAAAAATTATCGTTTTTTCCACGGAATGGCATTTGTGATGTATTATCAAAAGCTAACGGGTGGCACAAGTGAGATGTCAAATTCTAGAGTGGCATAAGCAAAGTTGGCAAAAACTAGAGTGGCAAAAACAAAGTTTTCCCTATCAAAAAATATTAACATATAAAATAACAAATAAATACCATTAGATTCATTATTGAATGTACTTCCACATCATACATATTTGTTATGGTAAATGTTTATTTTTTTTATGTAAACTTGGTCAAACTTTAGGAAGTTTGACTTCGGACAAACCTAATATGCAGAGTTTACTACTACTACTCGCTAGTTGCTTGGCGAATCACTCAACCGCCACCGCAGAGTCGGTGTCACAAAATTTTGAGGTCGTGGGAAAATCTCCCGTGACCCTGATTCGGCGATGGGAAGTTACCATCATAGCCTTGAACAGGCCTACGGACGACACTTGGTAGGGGCTGTTTTCATAACTTTAGGTTCACCCTACCCAGCCAACCCCACCCGGCACCCAGAGTAGTACACTGAATACTCCCATTTTCTATCCCACCACAAAATAGACTTCTCACGGCACCCAGCCTTCGTGCTCCTCCCCTTTACATCGGCGCACTCATCCACTTGATGCATCTGCCTCATCGGCGACCTCGTCGCGCCTGCTGGAGCAGTCCACCGTCGTCGTCGTGAGGCAGAGCCTCTTCCCGGCATCGTCTTCCACGGTCTCGGATCTGCTTCCGGAAGCCGGCGTAAGCGCATAAAGTACCACCGTCGTGGACAATGAAGCCGACTCCGTTGCCGACCATGACTCACGAGAGGCCGCGACCATCGTTCTCCTCCTCGATTGGTAATGTGTGTATTGAATCACTTAGCGGTACATGTGCAGTTCAATTTTGTTCATACCTACCCTTCAATTTTCTGGGTGCTATTGTTCCCATAAAAGTAATTGGTTATAGCCTCCATTGTCCAACAGAATATCAGCTTGGTAATTGTGCGTCGCTCTGTGTCATGTTGTGCTTGGGTAGGTTTTCATCGCAACTTTGTAGTGTGGCAAATGATGGAAAGGTTTTAGAGTAGCAAGATGCCCATCGTTACGCATCAAGATGCATTGTATGAGTAGTTTATCTTGTGGGAGAAAAGGATGAGCGAGGAAGGCCTTATTTGCAAATCTGGAGAGGTTATGGGTATCTTTCTGCAAAATTCCCATTTGTTTCCTTCCTATCATCGAGATATAAATCGGATGACCTATATTACAAGAAAAAAAGTATAGAAAAAAAAAAGTAGACAGTAAAGGAAGTAGAGATAAATATTAAATATAAAATAAATATAACCGTAGAGAGAGAGTAGAGATAGCGAGGCGTCGGAAAGGATCGCGGCAGAAGCGGCGGCGTGCGCTAGTTTTTTAGCGTGCGTCGGCGCCTTATAAAATCAACGCCCTCCACCGCTCTGTGCCTTCCACCGCTCTGTGCCTTCCCACCGCTCTGTGCCTCGCCACGCTCTCTCCCGCTCTTTTTAGCCTTGCCGCCGCTCTTCCATGCTGCCGCGTCGCCGGAAACTTAGGGATACCCGGCGTCGCGTCGCGCCCTCGGCGGCTTCTCCACCGAGATCGGTTCAGCGGGATGCGCCTCGGCCTCGGCAATTTCGACACCGCCAGCGAGGCCACCATGCGTCTGACAGCGGCGGCGTGGCGCCTCCGGTGGCCTCATAGAACATTGAACTTCCCCAGCGTGCCGGCGGGGGCGGCGCGAGAACTCGCGCCTCTGCGCGACTTAGCAGCGAGGATCGTCGCGACAACCGGGCGGGAGCACCGTCTCGGCATCGCCGAGATGGGCGAAGAAGCCATGGCGATGTGGCGTAACACTTCCGAGGACATCATCAGCGGCGCGAGTTCTCAGCGCAAAGGAGGCGGAGAGGATAAGAGGAGGCGGGCGAGCCGCCTATCGCGAGGACAAGCGTGGGTGGCGGACGCTCAATTCAACATGAGGCTAGGAGCAGCGTCGCCACAGGAATCAACGGCGATCGGTATCTTCACGCCTCTGATCGGGCGTCGGAGGAGGACATCACGAGGAGAGTCGGATGGCGAGGAGTAGTTGAATTATCTTTTTATCTATCTATGCTGAGAACTATCCTCTACTCTCTAGTATCTACTTCTCGATCTCGACCTTATGGCGCTTTTTAAAGCGCGCGTTGCGATTCTGTTGGAGATGCTCTAACATGGCGGCGAGTGCTTTAATGTTGCCCACAAGATGCTTGAGTATTACTAGTAGTATTTTTCTTGCCATGTTGAGATTTTAAAACCACAGTGTGAACATGCGGAGGAGCAATGAAGACCAAACCGCGGGATATTGGGACATCTTCAAGGGCGTGGCAAGTTAAAGAGGAGCTGCACGAACACTGTAAAGCGAGCTTTGGTAAGTAACACCCTTTCAATTACTTTCGTTTAGCCTCGTGTTCTTGATGTGTATATGTTGTAGTTTCTGTTTCTCTTAAGCGTGGTGTTCTTGATGTGTAATAAGAAGAGTCTTAATCGTCCTAATGCTTTCGTTTTAACTTGATGTAGGAAGTGGGTGTTCTCACCTTGTAGTCTGTTTTATATTTCTTTTCCTTTTGAATTCACTTCTCGAGTTCTATTTATCGGCTTCTACTAAATGGATCTAGGTTTCTCGAGTATTGATCTAAAAAAGTAACTTCATGTCGGGATGCAGTTCTGCGAGGAGGAAATATGGTCAACCTCGAGATCATGTTTCCAAAATGAGGCTGGATTACACACAAGGTGCAGTTCCTAATGATCTTGGATTAGACACAAGGTGCAAATTCCCGAGATGATGCTGGATTACACACAAGCCAGGTGGAGTCGTCGGCTATTCGTGTCCTCGTGGCATTAGTAAAGGCTGAAAAAAGCGTGCAGCAGCCCTTGAGAATGTAGCTGAGTTCTGAAGAAGCGAAAAGAGCAATCGGATGCTCTCTTCACCCAAGCCAAAGAAGAGATGGAAGAAGCCAGAAATAAGCTAGCGAGGGAGCAGGCTAGGCGTCTCCTGCTATCTAAAACTGTTGTCAATACAAAATTTCCTTCATAATAGCTAGGTTCAAATGTTTATCCGGTCGGCATGCTTGTTGTGATGTCTATGCATCTCTGATGTGGCACAAAATGTTTTTTGGTCATGTAATAACACAATTACTTTCCAAACAATAACGAGGCGAAGCATTGGACATGGTATAGTTCACGAGCAAGCCCGACATTCAAGTTCAACTTCCACATCAAACTCATGTTCACGAGATATGCACATTCATACATAATGTCCACAACCATGATTCACTTCAAAGCCAAAAAATGTGAGAGAGTTATAAATAAAGAAAAACCTCTACTAGTTCACTGCTACCGGTCACGAGCACAACAAGTCAAGACCATGAGTATATTTTAGTCATGTTTTCTGTTCTAAAATGCTGTCATTTCATGGAAGGGCGTGTTGCCCGGCCTTGTGATTCAATGAAGGCGGCGGGGCAATCTTAAGCTTGGTTGCCTTGTGGCGAGGCGTGCTCAGCCGGGAACTGCGGCGAGTCACGGCCCTCTTGGCGGCGCACGGTTCAATGCTGCGCTATGAGAGGTCGCGTCCGTGTCGAGCAATCACTCCCTCAGTCCTTTTTGTATGGGTATAACAAAATCTCGTTTTCCATTCACATTTTACAAGTAAAATTCATGGACAAACTTTGACCCAAAATGCGATGGGGACTAGTAAACCAGAATGGAGGTAGTAGTTTTTAATCAAGAAGGTTTCCCCTTCGATTCTTGAAAACCAGCATCTAAATCTAAACCATAGTATTTGCCCTAGAACTACCGGGTTCAACATCTATAACATAAACCCATACAACCATCGCCAAGGAAGTGCGTAGTACTATGAATTCCATTTTCGCTCCATACCAATCGTTCTAAAACTACTTACTACTTATAACGTGCCATTGAAAATCGGAACTCTTAACCCGCTAAAAAGCGATATTTTAAGCGTGGCTACTCGATATGTGGCAACTGGCGAGCCACAGCGCTCAAGTCGTTCACTGTGGTCCCGACCATCAACTCCTACAAAGGTGCTCCTGCGTACCGGTACCCATGAATGCAGCAATCGTGCGCCTAGGGTTTTAGGGTTTATTTGTTAGCGTCGCCTTCGTAACACTCATGTGTGCGAGACAGCGAGAGGCCCATTGCGTCGTCGCCTCTTCTCTTTGTATATGTACTCCACCATTTATCGGTGTCCAAAAATTATAATAACTACTAGCAATGTGCCAATGCGTTGCCACACGATCAAAGTAGATTAATACATATTCACCGATTTGATAGAAAAAAAGTCTAGTTTTGAAATCGTATATCACTAAAAATATGTTATGTTTCACTCAAAATATATTCCTTTGGCGGTTTTGATGAGATAAGGGAGGAATGTTGTTGGTTTCAAGATTAGAAGTGGTATATGTCTAATTTCTACTCTTACTAGCAAGATGCCCGTGCGTTGCACGAACATCAAGATCTTGTGGGAGAAAAGGATGAGCGAGGAAGGCCTTATCTGCAAATGTGGTGAAGAGTCTTGGGTAAATTGCATATTTTCCTTCCTATCCGTCGAGATATAAATCGGACGACCTACATTCAGGATGGCAGGCCCACCATCATCACCAACTCTATTTTTATCCCTACTCTTATAAAAGCATTGTCGGTGATGATCGTGTACTGCCATCCTGCAATATAAACGTCCGATCTATATCGATGGATAGGAAGAAAACTATAACAATTTGCAAAAAGATACCCACCCTCTCACATTTGCAAATAAGGCCTTCCCTCGTTCATCCTTTTCCCCACAAGATAAACTACTCATACAAATGCATCTTGATGTTCCGTACAGCATGGGCATCTTGCTAGTTGTTGCAAAAAGCCCATGTGTGTGTGAGAGAGAGGGAGAGTGGAGGAGGCGGAGTGCATGTGTGACAAAGACACAAGTAGTGTGTGTGCGATAGGTATCGGCTTAAAATGAGGCGATAGTGTGTGTGTGCACGATCGAGGCGTGTCTCAAGAAGGGAAGAAAAAGCTACATAGATACAAGGAGGCGGGAGAGAGACATGTATGCGATGGTGGAAGCATGAGTGTGCGGGTGTATAAACCTATCTAGAGGCTAGCTAGTCGATAAATGTTTGTGAGAGAAATACAGTCGAGGTGCTGGCGAGAGTTTTGTGTGTGTGAGAGAGACGGTGGTCGGGAAGGGAGTGGAAGCAGGAGTTGTGTGTGTGTGTGTGTGAGAGAGAGAGAGAGAGAGAGAGGCGGTGGTGGGGTTTTCGATCGGTAAACAAATGAATAATGTCGATGCAGGATGGAGCGAAAAGGAGACGCAACAAATGTTGTGTCTCTGAGGAGAGAGAGAGAGAGTAATTTTAGTGGTATGAGTCATATGTAGAGACATATAGGGTGTGTGAGAGAATCCCATAGAGAAAGACAAAGTGAAAGGCAGTGGACTGTGTGTGGCGGTGAAAAAAAAGCTTAGGTACCAGTGATACGGAGAACAGTGAGGCGTGAGAGATAATGAAAACCGTGTAATGTATAATGATAGGGAGAGTGTGACACTTCTCAAGGGCGTCGAGAGACCATGTTTGCGAGGATAGGAGAAACATGAAGTGAGCGTCTTGGTGAGCTGGAGAAAAGAGAGTGATAGCTACGAAGGAGCATGCATGCGAGAGAGATGGGCGTGAAAGGAGTGAACAAAAAGGGATTCAAATATTTGAATTGAGATGATGATACATGTAATCCATACTCGAACCAAAATTGATCTATCAAACATGCATACTCATATGAATTCACGCACATCTATGTTATTTAATATGTAGATATTCTGATCCATACATTTTAGTAGAACATAATTTGGTTAAATTTTTGAATTCAACCTTAAGATTTGAGATCGTTGTATTTGTAAATCATATTATACATATAAAGGGCAGAATTCTTTGTTGTGCTTTTGAAAGTATATATAAAAAATGATGTATATAGAATGTAATTCCAATTGAAAATGGATCCCGAAAAAATAGTAGAATACAAGCGGGATTGAATTGAGTTGGCAGTAAACATGCACTATGCAAAATTTGAGCGAAGCGAGGAAAGTCGCGATAACCCGCCGAAACCAAAATCTGCGAGATGGAAATCACTCTGCCTATCACTGCCCGCATAAAGCCTATCTGCTGGATTTCTATAGGTTTCGATAGGGGTAGGTTTGTAATTTCACCCAAATGTGGCGTAACCGCCTCTCACCCAGTTCATACGGTGGGCGCCAAAACACAGTGTGCCCTCGGCGAAATCGACTCCTCCCGATTCATATTCATACGGTGGGCGCCAAAACAAACTCTCGTCGGCAAATATTGATTGTATCGAGATTACCGTCCTATCTAACCGACTAATGTTCTTGTGATGTAGTAGAAATTTGAAGCAGGGGCTAAGTTTGTAAATTTCCTCGCATTTGAGACAAGCGCCCTGAATACATGGTTCCCCCTTCCTCTACCTCCCTTTTCCCCATTAGTACTCCGTGGGCGCCAAAACACCCTCTCCACCCCACCCTCCTCCGTCCACCGACATCCGCCACCCCATCCACCCCGTCCTCCTCCACCATGCGGGCTGATACCCAGCCGCGCCGTCCATTACAAGAGATCGACCTCTCTCATCACGCCTTGGACGGGATCCTTGCATCCCGTCCTCTCGCTTCATCCCGCCGTCGTCCACCTTGCGGCGCCGCTCCTCGACCGTCTCGTCCACGGCACCCCGCCGCCACCGTCTACCCTCCTAGATCTGCTTCCACGCCGCCGACAGCCATCGCTACGCTTGCACCGTCAAATTCTCGCGAATCGTGCAGCGCCGCACGGAGGTAGTACTCTTTCGTATCTGCTCAACTTATTTATCGCAGCAAGAAAATAGATCGCCTTTGCTTTACTCCGATTTCTTGTCTTGGTTGCGAAGTTGCCTTTGTCGGTTTGCACCTTGGATCCGCCATGCACGCTCAACACTATACTCCCAATGCTTATGGTTTTCCCCTTTTATATTCCACACTAGTTAAATCACGATAGCTAAATTTCAAAATTGGGTCGATCGATTTTTGAGCTCGCGGAGTTAGCGGTGCGATCAAGGGGCTCGGGTGGTTGTGGGGCCTCGCCGAGCAGAAGAAAACTCTCTGTTGGTGGGGGTGGGGGTGGCGGAGGAACAGGCGGTGGGGATGGTGGTCGGCCGTGACCCGTGCAGGTGATACTGTATGGGAAGAATTAAGAGGCGAGGAAGAAGAAGGGTTAGGAGGCGTGGGATCTTCATCCAACCGCTGAAATGGTCGAGAGACAGTGGGAGTTGCATTCTTAATCGCTCTAGTTCATCTTGTGTGGGCCTTGCGCAACCAACATTTTATTATCAAAATCTGATTGCTCTTCTTTACCATGTTCCTCTTCCGTTCTTCTTTAATATGTACTCTCTCGTTCCTAAATACAAGTCTTTGTATAGATTCCACCATGGACTACATATGGAGCAAAATGAGTGAATCTACACTCTAAAATGTATCTGGATACATCGTATGTGATCCATAGTGGAAATCTCTACCAAGACTTATATTTTGGGCGAGAAATATGCTAATAATCTGATATGTTCCTTGTCTTGAAGATGGCGGGGACATTTGCGGTGTAGAGGTCTATATGGTCGGTTGTGATGGACACTTTGAGCCTCTTTGATTAGTAGGATCTTGTAAACATAGGAATAGGATTTGTAGTGGCCTGCCCACTTGAATCCTATAAGAATAACAATGAAATGCTGGAGGCGTGTGCGCCTTTGAGAGTTACTTGATATTAACGATTACCGCACCTTCACTTGAAGAGAGCTGGTATCCGAAGCCTTTCTAGCCGTCTTGGCAATACTAGCACATATATTCCAGCAAGTTCCACTTTGCTGATTTTACTCTGATGCTTAAGGTTTTCCGTGATATCTACACTATGATCGTGTAGCTGCTTTGTGTCGCACTAGCAGACAGTCCACTCTTGAAGCTAAACACTGCAATGACTTACAAAATTGGCACCAAGGCATTGAGTGCCATTCGGATCAATGAAACTCATATGCTCCCCACTGTTGACTCTTGTTGAGAATATGATCCTAATGACTATTCTAACCTCGAGAGTCAAAGCGGATGGCCTATCTGTTCACCCATCAAGGTGCTGTTCTAATTTGGCAATGTTTTATTGATTGCGGGTATCTTGCATATGTTGTCTTGCATTTCTTCTACTTTGTTGCACATATACATTGTTTACTCATCATATATGTCGAGATGCCATGCCCATCCATTATCAATACATATTCCATCTGTCATCATACCATGTTTTCCACTCAAATGTTGTTCTTGTGCATCGGACATCAAAAGGAAGAGGTGATTGCGAACCTAAAGGAGCACCAACAAAGTCCTTGAAAAACATGGTGGTGCGGAGAAATCGAATGACACCCACTTATATTGGTTGTACAACCGGTGACACAAAGCGTAGGACCGACTCCAGTGATTGTACCCATACTTCTTGGCCACACCACTAGCCCCACCACACGGGACCTGCACTCCAGCAAAAGGTATACCGATTTCATTTGCCATAGCACCGGCTGTACCACAGAAAAATCCTCCGACAAAAAGTACAACAAGTCCACGGCGAAGACCTATCCCAAGCTGAGAGCGGCCAATTCCTGCAGATTGGAACCCCATTCCATTTATTCCCAGTTTAAAGACAATGCTTTCAATGTTGTTAGGGACTACGTGCATATATTCCCATCATGGGAAGATTATTGTGAAGACAAACACCATTTTCACATCTTCTGTCCAACTTACGTGTAAGTGCTATTATTCATGGTTATTATTTTCCTGTTTTACGCTGATTGAACACATCAATGATTTACATTACATTGTTGTAACTAAGCGAGGTCAATCTGGATAGTCATGACGAGCAAAGCTTGCTTGTGCTTTTCAAGGAAGCATTGCAGCGATGTCGGTGTTACGAGGAAATCACACTTTGGTGGCAAGTCTATAAATGAATTTCGGTGAAGTCTCTTGTGCTAAATTTAGAAGACATTGAATGGCCTTGTTATGCATTGGTCTCGTTCGGGATGAGGTATTGTCTATGAAATCACATGACAATTTGAACTTCTACTTTTCGCATGTGCCTTACGGATCTTTTTGCGGGAAATCTGCTCGAAGAAGAATTCGGTTTGAAAAACGACATGATATCATAAATATATTGCCCGATGCTTTGCTCTTGTTAGTACATGTTGTCTGTATCCTTTGTACTTGCATACATACAGTTCATTATGTGACAGCGGTATGCATGATAGCTTGCTTATCAATTGTTAGCTCAAATTATCGATCTGTATGAATGGTTACATTAGTGTAGAATATATCCAATGCCAATGTTTTTTAGCTCTGCATTGTTCTTGTAAGTACATGTTGTCCTTTATCGATGTACTTATAATGATAGGTAGTTGTTCATGTACCATCACTCTGCAGCTTATTTTCCTTTGCCCTCCATTTTCTACACATCAGGATCTATATTTACTCTTACCATAAGGTTGGTCTTGAAGAAGTTTAGTGTGCATTGCTCTTGGCTGTACCTTTTGCTGTCGCTGCACTTACATTTATAGCTACTTGGTTATGTAGCATCACTCTTCATCTTATCTTAAATATTCTCCATTTTTTAGTATATTATCACATCTATATTTACTCTTAACAAAATGTAGAATAAAGGCAATGCTTTTGAAGAAGATTCTGTGGTAAACTTCTTGAATTGCCCCCCCCATCGGCATGGACAAGGCCTTTATAGAGCCTGTCTTCACCAATAATGTAAGTTTGTCCATCTCAAGCCTTCAAACTTTGTTGTATATATTTGGTTAGGCATATTTGCAACAAGCTGTTTATTTTGGTGTTTGCATCAAATTGCTTATTTAAAGTTTATTATGTAGTTCATAAACAAAAGTTTGTCCTTCCTCAATTTAAGTTTTTAGTTGTACAACCAAGTT